>JAODAL010044487.1:0-32841 GCA_025379985.1 Phyllomedusa bahiana | reverse complement strand
GGGGCCCTTTAAGGGGCAAAATGACCAAAATAGGGGAAATGTACCCTATAAAGTCATGGAGCGAAAGCGGGGAAAAAAAAAAGGAGGCTCAGGTGGAAACTTTTGTGACAGAGTGTGGAGGGTGACGGGGCACCCACAGCGCATGGGGTCAGACAGTGCACAAGACTTTGGAGGTGGCAAAAAAGGGTGGCACAGAGTGGCACAAGAAAGTGTGGGGGGTCACGGCAGCAGCCAAAGCAGAGCTGAGGTCGGGAAAAGGGGCCCCACAATGACACTGGGGGTGGCTAAAAAGGGAGTAGACGGGGTGGACAATGACAAGGGGGAGGTCCGGCGCACAGCAGAGGGTGGGAGGGGCACAATGCATTTGGAGGTGGAAAAAACAGAGTAGGCCACAGAGGGGGCAAAATGACACAGTGTGGAGGTCACGGACAGACGCAGCAGCATAGGTCAGGCAGTGGCACAATGAAAAGGGGGTGGCCAAAAAGGTGGGCCCACGGACAATGCAAGTGTGAGGCAACCAGCAGCTGCATGAGGTCAGACAGTGGCACAATGACATTCTGGAGGTGGCAAAAACGGAGTAGGCCACAGAGTGGCACAATGAAAACCAGTAGTGGGTACGGCAGCAGCCAGCGCAGCATGAGGTCGGGACGTGGCACAATGACATTCTGGAGGTGGCCCAAAACAGGAGTAGGCACAGAGGGGCACAATGACAAGTGTGGGGTCAGGCAGCGGGCCAAGCAGCAATGAGGTCAGACAGTGGCAAAAAGACATTCTGGAGTGTGGCAAAAGGATAGGCCACAGAGTGGCACAATGCAGAGAGTGGAGGTCACGCAGCAGCAGCATGAGGTGAGCAGTGGCACAATGACATTCTGGAGGTGGCAAAACGAGTAGGCCACAGGTGGCACAATGACAAGTGTAGTGGCGAGGACAGCACAGCAGCATGAGGTCAGACAGGGGCCCACAATGACATTCTGGAGGTGGCAAAAATAGTAGGAATTTGGGCACAATACAAGTGGAGGAACATGACAGAGAACAGTGGGTAGAAGTGGCACAAGACATTGGAGGTAGGCAAAAACAGGAGTAGGCCAGAGATTTGGCAAAATGACACAGAGTGGAGGTGACGGCAGCAGAAAAGCAGCACAGCATGAGGTCAGAGGAGTGGCACAGATGCACAGTGGTGGAGTCACGGCAGCAACAGCAGCAGCGCATGAGGTCAGAGAGTGGCCAATGACACAGTGTGGATGTCACGGCACCGGGCAACAGAGCACCAGCATGAGGTCATAGAGTGGCACAATGACAGAGTGTGGGGGTGGGTGGCAATACCAGTCCCTGGTAAAGAGGGTTTGGTGGCAGATGGAGAAAACTGTCAGCAGATGTGTGGCATCAGGCGGGTGGCGCATCAGAATAGTGGCTGAGGCAGGTAGTTTGAACCCAGATCTTTTTCTCACAGTTTGGGTGAGGCGTCATGGTGATGTAATCTGACGCCTAAGGCATTGGTGTGTGGAAATCCTGGCCGATCCACGCCTGATTCATTTTGACAAAGGTCAGTCGTTCCACATTTCCGGTGGACAAGCGGGTTCCACTTGGGGTAACGATGGCCCCCGCCGCACTGAACAACCGCTCTGATCCCAAAACTACTGGCCGGGCAGGACAGCTTCCCACTGCAAAAACTGGCAAGTTGCGGCCACACATCCAGTTTGGCTGCCCAGTAGTCCAGGGGATCTTCTAACTGGGGTGGCAGAGTGCTGTCCAAGTAGGCCACCACCTGTTGGTTCATGGGACTTGCTCCAGGTCCAACTGCTCTGCTGCTCTTAGCTAGGCGACTTACCCCTCCTCACTATGCGGGAGTTAAGAAGCTGCTCATCCGTGACACCAGACTTAAGGTTGGCTGCTGAAAGAGCAGGTACATGCTCCTACCCCCCCACCTCTCCCAGCAGCCGCGCAGTAGAACGTGAGCGCTGAGGAAACCCCGCCGGTCAGACCTGATCAGAGGAGGGACGAATGCCCGCAAATAGGCAGCGGCCAACTGACTTACGCGGGATTTCCCTAAAGAATTTGAGTTTGTCCCCTCCTCTCAATAGCTGGAACGTAAGCGAGGTCCAATAGGGTGGAACGCCAGAAGTCATCCCTCTTGCCGTATTCTGACTATATCGGATCTGGTTCACAAGCCAGGCAAATCAGCATGCGGCTAGGCCATCTGCACAATGACTCTGAGGGGCTCCCTGCCTCCATCTCCACTGAATACTGCACGGTGCTTGCGGGTCAATCTGCCTCGTCCTTTCCTCTCTCCCATCACCTCCTCCATCTGCTGTTCCTGCTCCTACCTCTCCTTGACACCTTGTTAGAAAATCCACTCATTTCACGCAGACAATGCTTCTGCTCCATTGTCCTCCTCCTCCTCCATTTCAGTCCCCCCCCCCTAACCCCCCCCCCCCCCCCCCCCAAACCGGACTTCATGTGGCCGGCGAGATGAGTCAACCGAGTGTCCATTCCCCTGCCCATACAGATTTTTCAGCATCTGGTTCCAGGACAAGAAGCAGTGGAAAGACGTTATTCATCCGTAGTCCTGGCGAACTGACAATAACGTGGCCTCTCTCGAAATGGCCTCAACAAACGGCAGGTGTCACGCATGATCTGCCACTGGCCTTACATCAAAGTTACGACAGGGGAGGGAGTACTCAGTCACGCCTGGATCATC
Organism: Phyllomedusa bahiana; assembly: GCA_025379985.1. Taxonomy (NCBI): domain Eukaryota; kingdom Metazoa; phylum Chordata; class Amphibia; order Anura; family Hylidae; genus Phyllomedusa; species Phyllomedusa bahiana. The sequence goes on along the minus strand of JAODAL010044487.1, from coordinate 30,143 downwards.
AAAAATATCGTTAATGGCCTTTTCTGTTCATACAGTCGGTCCAACAATGTGCATGCTGGAATTCCAGGCGGGTGGGAAACACGCTATCCAAGTGTGTTAGGGGGAGCCGTTCCTGGTGCCGCTAGCAACTCGAGGAGGGTGTTCCTGGCTTGTGTATGAATTGATGAAGTGCATGCACAGTTTCCTAGCCTTTTTCAGAATCTCCTGAAGATCGGTGGAAGACTCAGGAACCTTTTTCACAACCATTTGAACACGTGCGCCATACAGGTCTCATGGACCATCCCTTCTCGGTGGTGTGCATCGCGGACACAATGTTCCTCCCAGTCCTGTCACCTGGTTCCGATTGCAGTTTGCGCGGAGAAACCACACAGAAACATCGATTTCTTGCTGCATGACGCGGAGCAGTTCCGCCCCTGTGTGACTTCGTTCGCCGGGCAAGCCATGTTAGTAGAACTGCGTGACACCGGCTGTGCCCTACACATGTGGTATGATGGAGCAAGTACTATGTGAGGCATGAGATGGTGGTGGTGTGGAGGAGGAGGAGGCGGACATTGGAGCAGGACGCCGCAATTTGACAACGTGGAGGAGAAAGCGGCGTCTCCTGTCCAAGTTGTTGTGTGCCTGGGCAGGAACACATTCACACCAGTGGGCCGTAAAGGACATGTACTGGAGACCTGACCTTAGTTACAGCTCATACTCTGCGCCTGGACCGTGTACCTTGGAACAAACCGATAAAGCTCAAGGGACGGCCCACCTTCTGTTCTACATATTTAGAAAGTGCTGGTACTGCCTTTTGAAAAGAAATTACGGCTTGGAACTCTCCATCTCCGCTCAGCACAAGCCATAATTTCTCTGACGGTGCAGAGTCCACATTGGATAGGGAGGGACTGCAGTACCAACAACTTTGACAGTAGCACGGTCACTGCTGCACATTAGGAAATGGTTAGGACGCATATTGTTGTCTCTTTGCAATCGCCTCGCTGAACGACTGACTGGCGCCATGAGTACGAGAGCAGGAGCATCTGAACCGGGAGATGATGACAAAGAGCAAACACTCCCCTGCTGCAGAGGAGGTGAGCCTTTGACTTGCTGCAATGGCATCGTGCCACTGGTCCATGCTGCTGCTGGTTTGCTGCGCGCAGGATTATGACCACCACATCAGAGCCACGTTACTCCCATGGCCACCGGATGTGTGACGCTGCATGTGTTGACAGCAGGGCCATGTGCCAACATTAGCTTCCCTGGCCACGCTTCAACTGTTCTGCCCACAGATTCTATATTTGGCTCCTCCGGTTGTCCTTAGCAAAAGAAATCGCCACACCGCGAGTAGCTGATTTTACCGGCCAACGCACCACACTGATTACTACTGCCGCCCGCTGGCCTCGCTGGCCCCTTTTACCACTTTCTTGGGCCTGCGAAGCGGGTTTTTTACCCCGTGGCCGCTTGGCTCCCGACCTCACAATGCTGCTATCCAGCCTGACTCACGGCCACACAAACCACTTTGCTGGCTGGCGCCTGCTGCCTTACGCGCTGCTGACGCCCTTCTTCTTCCCCTGACTATGAGGAATCCCTTGCTCACCTCGTCTCCCAAGTGCGGTCCGCTACATCATCGATCTATTTGTGTTTTATTCGTCACTGCTGTCCTCATCACCTGGTCTAGGAATGTCAGGAGGCTGAACTCCTCACAACATGACCTCCTCCCATGCCACTCTCAACAATCTATACTTTGCCGCCTACTTGCAAGAAGCAGGGGATATTGGCCCCCCATTTCTTCGCTGCCAAGTAACTGGCTGTCTGCCCTCCTCAAATTGTTCATCCTCGCTATAAATGGCGCTGAGCCCAGACCACATAGTAATCTACTGCAGAGGGAACCGTATTGTACAGAGCCGGGTTGAGGACAGGTGAGGGCCCATGCCACTAAAGGGTTTGTGTCTGTGACGTTCCCACCGACACTTGGCTGGTGTTGTCAGGTGGTTATACTGGGAGGAAGTGGATGACCTAATTCCAACCAATCAATGAACCCTTGGTTTTGCTAGTCAGCACACGGCCGCTAGATGACAGATCGGCAATTTGGCCTCACCGAGTGACCCCTTGTCTGTACGTCCCCCGTTCGTTTCTGCGACCTGGTGCCTGGAATAGTAGTGCCTCGCCAACGCAGGTGAAGATCCTGCCACCCACTTGTCAGACATACTGTTAGTTCTAGAATGTACAGACACTGTTTAGAATGAAGATATGCTGTATATGATTAAATACACACCCTGTATTTGACTCAAATGAACCCACTAAGAAGTTTGGTATCCCTTGGATATAAAATTGCGCTCCACAAATGGGCAGGAAAATTGACTTGTATGTGCCGTTTTAAAAACTCAGTGTATTTATACTGAATATAAAGCACAAACAGGATTAAATAACATTCGGATATATGAAATTATGCTACAGAATTTCATCTGTGGCGGTGAAAAACAAAGTTTCTTTACAGAGTACAAAAACCTGGGCCCCCCAAAGAAAAAAAAAAAAACCCAAAAACCCTTTAAAAGTTAACCCTTGGATGTAAATTGCGCTAAAGAATTGAGCCAAACCAAAAACACCAGCTTTGTAGCTTGTTACAATGCTTGTAAATTACGCTACACAACAAGAGAAAAAATTGTAATTAACCATCCTCGCTGTGAATTATGCTACATGAAAAATATATATTTTGAGGCTGTGAAAAGACGGTTAATTTTTATCACCACAACAGCTGAACAACGCTTAAGTTAACCCCAGATTGTAAATGCGCAAAAGAATTGAGCAAAATCCAAAAAACTACGAGCCTTTGTAGCGAGTTACTATGTCGAGTTTTTATTTACGCTAACAACAAGAGAAAAAATTGTAATTAACCTTCTCTTGTGAATTATGCTACAGGAAAAATTATTTTTTTGGTGGTGAAAAATACGGTTAATTTAGTCACCACACAGCAAACAACGCTTAATGTAACCCCTGGGATGTTAATTGCGCAAAGGAATTGAGCGCGCCAATAACTACCATCTTTGTATCGTGTTACAATGGTGTGTATATTTACGCTACACACAAGAGCAAAAATTGTAATTAACCTTCGCTTGTTGAAATATGCTACAGGAAAAAATGTATTTTTTGGCTGAGAAAAAGACGGTTTATTTTAGTCACCTCAACACTTGAACAACGCTTAATTAACCCCTGGATGTAAATTGCGCAAAAGTAATGAGGGGGAACCAAAAACACGAGCTTTGTAGCGTGTTACAATGCGTGTTTTTTTACGCTAAAACAACAGAAAAAAATATGTAATTAACCATCTCTTGTGAAATATGGCTACAGGAAAAAGTAATTTTTGGCGTGATATAAACATTTTCTTTTAGTCACCACAGCAGCAGAACAATCGCTTAATTAACCCCTGTATGTAAAATGCGCAAAAGAAATGAGCAGCGCCAAAACTACACCAGCTTTGTAGCGTGTTACAATGGTGTGTAATTTACGCTACAACAACAAGAGAAAATTTTTAATTACCTTCGCTCTGTGAATTATGCCTACAGAAAAAATATTTTTATTGCGTTAAATAAACGTTTTCTTTTAGTCACCACAGCAGCAGATCAACCTTAATTACCCCTGGATGTAAATTTGTCGCAAAAAATTGAGCAACAAAAACTATAGCTTGTAGCGTGTTACAATGGCGTGTTTTTTACGCTACACAACAATAGGAAAACATTTAAATAAACTTAGCATGTGAATTATGCTACAAGTAAAAATCTATTTTTTGGCGGTGAATAAAACGTTTTCTTTTATTCACACCACAGCAGCAGAACAAACGCTTAATTACCCCTAGATGTAAAATGCGTCAAAAGATTGAGCAGCCAAAAACTACGAGCTTTGTAGCGAGTAACAATGGCGTGTTTTTTAACGAACACAACAAGAGGAAAACTTGTAATTAACCTATCTCGCTTGTGAATTATGCTACACGGAAAAATTTATTTTTGGCGGTGAAAAAACGTTTTCTTTTAATCACCACAAGGCAGCAGAATAACGCATTGAATTAACCCCTGGATGAAAATTGCAGCAAAAGAATTGAGCAGCCCAAAAATGAAGTGGGAATTTTGTATTGAAAAGAACGCTGTTTCATATAAATAAATAAAACTAGAACATGCTAAGATCACCTTTGATATTACAATTGCAGTGAGCAGAACAGGCAATAAAATGTATATGCAGCACGCACTGGACACACACTGGACATCAGATCCAATACCCCACAAAATCAGTAAAAGAACGTTAAGAGAATCAGTCTCTGAGACAAGCTGAGACTCCCCCCAAAAATCGATCTTTAAAAATGAGTTCTTTAGTATAAGCTATAATAAGCAGCCGCGGCAGCACCTTCCCTAATCAATACAGTGAGAGCAGTATGAGCTCCCAGCGTCGCGCCCGGGACTTATATAGTGCGGTGACGTCACAGAATCCCGCCGGTCTCTGATTGTCTTCATCTCTGCATATGTCATGTAGGCTATGCCCTTCTTCCTCCCAGAGTTCTTTGCCCCATGTAACGCCATGTGCTCGCAGCCATTTTATCAATCAAAAGCACACTTCGTTCACGCGAAGTACCCCAAAGTTCGACTTCGTTCCGAACCAAAGTTTTCCTGAAATTCTAAACTAATTCCACTTCGTTAGAATCGATTCCCCCATCTCTAAATATAACGATTTTAATTAAATTCCATTGCTCTTGGAGGTGTTTGTGCTTCTTTGAGTTCAGATTCTTGGCCTTCTAGTAAGCCGAATCACCGGGGATCTCTCTGTTGCAAGCCTCTGCTTGGACCAAGAAACAAGCTGACATGAGACACCGGCCTCCTCCCATGTTCCAGCTGGGGAACAAGGTTTGACTTTCAGTAGAACATATACGCCACCAGGTACCAGGTCTGAAAAGAACCCCTCGCTACATTGGTCTTTTCTCCATACTCTGTCAGATCAACCCGGTTTCATACAAGCTTAGCCTACCACCATCCCATTTCATTCCTAACGCCCTCTACGTATCCCTCCTCAATCGTTACTGCCTTAAGGCTGTTCCTCATTCCATATTATCTAGCACCAAGAACTCCTACCAAGTCTAGCAGATTCTAGACATGAAGTGATCGATGGGTAAAGGGTACTATCTTATGGATTAGAAGGGTTATGTTCCAGAAGAGAGGTTCTGGGAGCCTCAAGTGAATATCAATACTCTGATATTGATCTGCATGTTCCACAGACTCCAGGCCCAAGATAAGGGGTGTCTTAAAGGGGGCTGTAACAGGATGCACTGTGGTTTGGTGCTGCAGTCGACGGTATGTGTCCCAGTGTGCGGTAAGGGTCGTCTCCGTGCCCTCTTAGTTATTTTACTTACCTCGCCCAGCTCCCTGCCGGCATGCTGTCCCATCTCCTCTGCTTCCTCCTACTGCCACTTGCTGCAGCCATCCACTATGGGGCGCACGTGCTAGCTCTTCCTGAATTAAAGGGCCAGCATGCACCGTCTAGTGGTTGCTATTGCCAACCACATATTGCCCTTGCTTATTTAAAGACACCTCCTCTGTAATATCCTGCCCAGGTGTTGGTGTTTTTATGCCCATACTTCCACTCCAATGCGTTGTTCTGATTGCTTTTCTGTTACCAACCCTTCACTATGTTTCCTGACCTTGCATTATCTGCTGCTTGCCCTGATCATTTGCCTGGACTTGACTTTGATTGTTCGCTGCCTGCCTGTCCCTCATGACATCTCTGCCTCATGTTCTGGTACTGCTCTTGACCGCATATCGGTCACCTTGAGGACCTACAACAGGGGTAGTGACCTTGGGGTTCCCTGCAGCGAGGCCCAACCTGCCTTGGGTGGCTCTTGTAAATACCGAGTGTCCCTTAAACATCGTTCACCGATGTAGGTTATGCCAACTCCCGATGGTGACCTGCAGATCCACCTCCTGTCTTCAATGAGTCTGAACTGTGACAAGAGCCAGTCACATTTATACACAACTGTCCGTCCTGCTCTATGGGAGTACTGAGTACAGCCAAACATGGCCCTCATCTGTACATGGAACCCCCACAGTACAGAATGGAGAGTTATGTACAAATGTTAAAGGCTCTTCATTCTGAGCCAATACTTTGGGGGTCGCAGATGTGGGACTTGTACTTATCTGACTTTGATGGTATATCCTTTTGATATGTCATTAAAGTGCAGGATTGCAAATTATATTGGTTATTTAATTGTTATTACTAATAGACTACTCAAAGCATTCAAGTACTTTACAGATGTTAACAGAAGCCATTGAAAAAGCTGATAATGCACCATGATTTATCTGTCCAGTTTAACTTTGCTACATCTGTACCTACTGTATGACCACTGTGCTTAAAAAAAATAGAAAAGAAAAATCTCTTCTAGAAATATCAGTAATCTCAGTAGGTCTCTTGTTTAGGCTTTTTTTCTAGAATTCTGTAAATGTAAATTGATGTATGCAAAAACACTGCAGTGTTGTGTTTTTTTTTATTTTAAACTTAATTACTAAAATGTCAATGTATACAGCAAATAGTTAGTCTCCTATATATGTAACTGTATACCTTGTGGTATATGTATGCTGGGAGCACATATGAACACACCCCTAAAAATGTTAAAATGTTCTACTTACCACATTTATACATTTCACAAGTTCAGTGAAATTGGGGAATTCTTTGTAGCTTAGTATAATTTCAGATTCCACTATTTTTCCGGCACACTCAATCCGCACCTGAGGCTGCTCAACTTCAAATAGATTTATCCTCCGTAAATCTCGCAGTCCCCAGAAAAGAACCTGAAAAGACGTATATGCAAATAATACATAAATATTAAAACAATGTTTGTTTACATAGAAAAAAATCACGACCTGCATCCTCTGCTGACGCAGCCGGTTTTGGCTGTTAGAATTTATTAGAAATTATTTTCTTATTTTTACTCTACAGCTTCAGAAAGCCATAACTCTTTTTATTTATCTCAATATTTTTGTGAGCCGACTCATATTTTCCAGTGGCACCATTTTAACATACATATGACTTATTAATTAACTTTTATTAACTCTTTCTGGTAAATAAACAGCAATTCTAACACACTAAAAATTTGCATTATTTACTATTCAGTATATATGATATATTATCTTCTGTTTATTATAATTTATTACTACAATTCAGTCCCTTAAAAAATTATTTGCTTTTGTGTCGCCATATTCTGAGTGCCATCATTTTTATATCTTTTTTCATCAACATAGGTATGTGAGGGTTTGTTTTTTGTGGGAAAAGCTGTATTTTCCTTTGGAATCATTTTAGAGTACATATGACATTTAGGTTGTAGTATATTCTATTTTTTAGTCATTGCAGAATGAACAAAAATAGTAATTTGGGCAGTTTTTATTCCTAGTAAAACAAGTTCTATTGGTTTCACATAATCCAGTATTGCTGGCATTATGGATGACATGTATGAATGGGGCTGTGACAGTTTTCTGGTGTACTTTGAGCAAAAAAGAATGTATGAACAGACGCACTCCAAATTTTGGCGCAATAAGTCCCTTTGTAATGCGCCAAAGTTTAGGGATGCTCTTGGGGAGTCACACCATGTTCGTAGAAGTAGACGCATTTATGATTCTTTGAAGCCAAACTAGGCGCAGAACAGTTAGAACAGCCAGACCAGATTAAAGGTGGTGCCTGAGCCAGACTTGTGGTATTGGCACTAGACTGTGCCTGTATGTATGACCTGCAGAAGAACAGCTTCATACATTCTGGCACATTCTACACTACCTTAAAGCGATTTAGAACTGGACTGTCAGCGCCAGAATTCATACCTGTTGCCCTATGTTTTTGTACACTATAGAACTGTTTTTAATAATGGAATGAAAACATAATTAAAAGTTCAATACGAAAAAAAATCATGATTAAATGTAAACCAAGTTATAAAAATACATTTATTTTATAGAATGGATTATCAAGGATGTGTCAGTACCAAATTTTTAGTTCATTTTTGTTTTTTAAATGATGCATTTTCATTCATAAAATGGTGATTTTTGTGCCTTTTCACTAACATTTTTTTCTAATTTTTATTTGTCCCACAAGAGGACTTGAATATGTGAGTCTTTTTCACTTATTTAATACACTGCACTACCTATGTAGTGTAGTGAATCACTGCCTGCCTGTCATAGTTTTACGAACAGGCAGCCTATTAGACCCTGCCTACATATGCTGTAACAAATAAGGCCCAAATAATACTGTTATGTTGTACAAATAAGCATACCATACACTGCCTTAATATTACCACTGGCCTATGGATCTACAGAGCTATGGAAAACTGTGGCAGCTGCCTTTCCATTGATATGTGCCCCAAGTGTGAAATCCCACATGCAGTTTTTAGTTGTTTAGGGAATTTTGCCCAGTGGTAACCCTCTAGGTCCTTCTCCAATCAAATATTATTGAAAAAAATAGCGGGGCTCTATGTTGGTTCTTCATGTTTTAAGCATATTTTAAGAAAGAAAGTTGAAATAAATATTAAGACATGAACAAGATTACTAAATGAATGCCAACATTCTCCCTCTGCTCTATTTACCTCTATTCTGAACTCCTTGAGGACTGGGCGAATTCCTTCAGGAATGATATAACGCTCCATTGTTACATCCATAAAGTCAGGTACTTTTGGTTTCACATAATTCGGTATTGCTGGCTGCAGTGATTATTAAGAAATAAAAACATTATGTTGTTGTACAGTATAGAACAGTTTTTCTATACTTCAATGGAACATAAACATAGTTAAAAGTTCCTTACTAAAAAGCTTTTACATGAAATAAAAAACAAGTTATAGTTGTCATATACTATATACAATGGGTATGGAAAGCATTCAGACCCCTTTACATTATTCACTCTTTCCTTCATTTCAGCCATTTGGTAAGATCCAAAAAGTTATTTTTTTGCTGATTGATATACAGTCTGCACCACATCTTCAAAGAAAAAAAAAAGATATGTTTTTCTGTACCCACTGCACAGTGAAATTCTTTAGAAAGAGGCCCCGAATATTCAGTTGTAACTAGGACAATGCAGTCTGAAATAAGCAACATGCTTCTAAGTATACAGTATACAGCTTTAAATAAGCCAGAATGCCCCGCATCAGAGCAATGACGCAGGCACCAGCAGTTGTGACCCTTAACCTCCATGCTGGGGACAGCTAAAGGCTTGTGGGTCCTGTTGTAAAACTTCAGCTTGGGCCCCATCACCCCCGGCCAATAGCTGTGGACCGCTACTATTAACAGGTTTCCTACTTGGTGTGACAGATGTCTGCAGTGTAGCGCACTGTGGAAATTTATTTCTACTTAAAAGGCATGCTTATAGAAGAAAATTCATGTGAAATAGGGCCAGATGGTGGAAGAAAAGAAAATCAAGTTCTACAGCCAAAGCATTTGCCCCGTCGCCCCCCCAAATGGCAAAAAAATTAATTGCGCCTTTGTTTTTTGGGTTTAGTTTTTGTTGGAGTTTACATTTAATAGTTTGACATGTTATCTCTAGTCTGCCAGTCAATACGTAAACAAGGGCCAAAAATACCACCACATTATCACCGCATGTCACTACTATAGTGACAAATACCACCATAACATTACTCATCAAATCAATATACCAAGACCAATAATATCTATAACAACAATATAGAAGGACCAAATAATACCACATACCACCACATATCACACCATAAAGAGACTGAATAAAACCCTTGTACAGTTGCTGAATATAAACCATTACATTAAGACCACTATTACTACCATACAGTACCCATATTGTGGTATACAGAGGGTCTGCACACATATAAGTGATTACACTGCAGCTACATACAGCGAGTTACAGGTCTTTTGTGACTGGAGTCATTCACTATCCCTTTTCTTTTCTACCCACTCAAGATCATCATGACATCTTCTCATGGCCATAACTCGTCCCTTCAGAATTTATAACACAAACATGGTATGGAGGTTTTTCGCCCCCCCCCCCCCCCCCCCCCCGTTAGGTAGCTACATGGGCTCCCTCAGTAGGTAAATATATAGTGCCCCCCAGCAGGTAGGCATATAAGGCACTCCATTAGGTAGGTATATAGAACCATCCCATTAGGTAGGTTGGTATATAGGGACCCCAAAGTAGGTAAGTAAGTACATAGGGTCTCTCCCAGTAGATGGCCATATTTGGTCCTCCAGTAGATAGGTTTCTATATAGGATCCACCAAGAAGCAAGGTACATAGGGCCCCTCAATAGATAGGTATATAGGGGCTCCAAGTAGGCAGCTATGTATACAGGGCCCCCTAGTAGTTCGTTATATTGCCCTCCCCAGTAGATTGGTGTATAGGGTCTCCCAGTCGGTAGCTATGTGTATAGGACCACCCAGTAGGAAGATTGCCCTCCCCCCCAAGTAAAGGGGTATACAGCGTCTCCAAGTAGGTAGAGATGTTTACAAGGTCCCCCAGTAGGTAGGTAGGACTAAAGGGCCCCCAGTGGCGGGGTTTATAAGGGCAAGCATAGTTACGTATGGATACAGGGCTCCCAGTATATAGCTGTATAAAGGCCCCCAATAAGTAGCTATGGTTACAGGGCCCCCTATTAAGGAAGAAAAATAATACTCGCCTCTTTCCGTGCCCCCGCTGACTTCATTTTTTTGAGTCCAGGGCGAGCAGCGCCGCCTGCTCTAGGGCTATAGGCTTAGGGCTTAGTACTGACTGCAGTGCGACATCATCACATCGCGCCACCTGCGCCGCGGCTTTGCCTGAGCAGCTGCTGTCACTGGCAGGCAGGCCTCGGCAGCAGCGATCACTGCATCGCTGTGTCTTTTTAACCCAGAGATGCAGCTGTGTGGCTAGGGCGGGGCTATGGACCCCCTAGCTCAGGGGCTCGATGGTGATTGCGACTGCTGCGACCCCTGTAACTATTCTATGGTCTCCGTGCAACCTTTGGTTGCATACCTCTGTACCTCTTCACATAGTCACTCAACTTCTCATCAGGAGGGTGATGTACAGAATTTAGCAACACCACTTCCTGATTCAAATCCATTGGGTCACCAATTTGTTTAAGCGATGTCGAACTAAATTTAGGAAGAAATATGGTGTTTGTGATGCACTCTCAGAGAGTATTATTCAGAAGATGTTACGGAAACGTTGATTCCTTCTCCTGGTGGAGGCCAACGAAAAATGCCATGGGACACAATCGATGACGTGCAACATTGCCTGGAGCAGTCAGCTATGAAACCTTTGAGAGATCTAGCACAGGAGAAATCTTATTTAACAGCAAAAGCAACTGGTGCTATTCCCCCTGATAGGCTTACCGATATTTTCAGGAACATGGAGCGCCCCGTCCAAATGTTTCTGACAGAAAACGGAAATCACTTCCAGCATCGCATGTAGTAAAATCTATTACACATATGTCAAGGTATGTAGCATATTTTTTTTTAGTTCAGATTGCTTCATCTTAATGGGAATTTCAACTGAGTATTTGGGCCTCTTTCAAGTGAATCTCCCTACATTATGCATATTTAATGTTAATAAAAAACAGTAAACCTGTAGTGAAATTTTACAGAAAAAGTAGCACACAATATCATTTGACTATCTCTATAGCTTTTAGGTTGAAGTTTTCATGTGTGTTTAGGAGACTGCCTTTTTCTAAGATCTACAATAGCCTTTTCTATTTAAGAATCTTACTTCATAGTTTCACTAATACTAACACTAAAACATGCAGAAGAAAATACATTGATGTTGTGCACATATAGAACACCATTGTAAATGAAGTATATAATCCAAATTCTAGACATTTGTTCTTGTTAAAAGGGATTAGTTGCACTGCATAAAATTTAAAAGAACATATAAAGGCTTTGTCTGTTTATAAGATAAATGCTATTACATACTTACCTCTGTCATATATGTTGTGTTTTCAAGCTCTATAAGTTCAAATACAGCTATGAGCTCTCCGGCAGCCATGTTACCCTTAAAGATGTCAAAGAATTGCAAGGGTGGTTGGGTATATTTAGGATCTCCTTCTTCATTATCCTCCTCATCGAAAAGTGTTACAGTAGGAGTGGCAAAAGCTCGCCCCAGAAATTCAGGTTTCCCCTACAATAAGTAGAAAAGTTATCTTAAAGCAGATTTCATACTATTCATTAGAAAATAAAAAGTTCTATAAGAAGTGTACATACAATAATTGATAAAAATGATAGTAGTCATGGTTTTAATGCTTAAAAATCAATTATTTGTAAGCCAATATTTGTGTCATGAAGCACACCGTGGTCTCCGCTTTGGACCACGGTTGTGCCTGTGTCTGACTGCCCGCGGGAGTGTGCGCCAGGTCTCTGAGATTTTTTTTTTCTAGTAATGTTTTGTATTGAGTACCAATGCATAGGAAGGCAATAATCCACAACATTGGTAAGCATTCAATCAGCCAAATAGTGTATCACAGTGATACAGCGCTTAAAGAGAATAGCATTGGAAAAACATTTTCTCATATTAAACCATTCTTAATAGAACAGAGATTAACCTATACTAAAGGTTTTACCATGTGGTTTAGCAACGCTATACTACAAAGCAACAAGTCGTATATCCTTTAAGTTTAATATATCCTTTAAGTTAATAAATCATAGTAAAGAACTTACAATGAAATGTCTGGTGCCTGTGTCTCATGCCTGAAGTAGCAGGGAGCCTGATGAGCAACCCTCTCCCACCCCCACGCCGTGGATTACCCCCCTCCGGTTATTATTCCCCATATCTCTCGTCCAGCTGTAACTCAACAAACACCAAGGCTTGATTACTATATGTATCTGCATCATTAGAAAGTGGATTGTAATGCAGTGGTACCCAACCAATGTTTAGTCTCTGAAATTTAAAGGGCCAGCGCACTGCTAATTGGATAATCAGCGGGCGCTGACCCTTTATTACCTTACTTTCCCCATGTCTCCCTGACAGATGTTGGTGTGCTGTAGTGTGAGTGATTAGTATTTGTTCTGACCCTTTGCTTAGAACATGTTTGCCTGCCTCTTGCCCTGACCTTATTGACTAGACTTGACTGCATCTCTGCCTGAACCCTTTGTACCATGCTGCACCCTGGCCGTCACCGCGAGTGGTCATGTCAGGGGTAATGACCTGGGAGTACCCAACAGCAAATCCCAACTGGCCTTGAGGCAAGCACTGGTGAAGAACTAAGGTGCGCCTTTAGACTCTGCTCCCTGTTGTGGTTCACACTATCTTCCTGCGCGTGACCCAGAGTTTCCACTTCCTGTTGCCTTTGACAGCTTGGACCTAATAGATGATTTTTTTTTTCTTTAGCCTCTCACAAATATTGACTTAACTGTCATAGAAGTACATTATACTTACAATTTTATCTTGATCGAAAATATTAATAATGATGAGTGGAGGGTCATTCTTTAAGTCTTCTTTATTCCCATCCATGAGTAGATTGTCAAAAATCAGCAATTCATTCCACTTTGGTGCTAGAGTCTCAGTGATCACCTAAACAAGATTTTGTTTTTAACAAGACGTGACTATTGGTTGCTAAAAAATAGCTAGAAAACGAACTTCATAGGGTTATAGTGAATTGCTAGTTAAAACTTCTTGGCATCTAAGCAAAGGAAGAGCCCAACTTCAGTGGAAATGTAGCTTGATGATCTAAATTTGTGGCTAATCTAGACATAAGCTTCTTGTTACTTAATGAGATGATTGTAGAACCTTTAATGAAAAATCCAGTCTGGATGGAGTTTGACTTTTTGGATTATTAATACCCTGTTTCCCCGAAAATAAGACACCCCCGAAAATAAGACCTAGTGCATTATGAAATTCAGAGTTTGGCTGCTTATGCTGATGTTTGTGATGAAGTTACTATAGTATATTAATACATGTTGATGTTTTGTTCAACAATAAATGTGACACTAGTTACATGACAATAGAAAGATATTTTGTAAGAGCACCTACTGTAAAAACATTCAGACTACAGCAAGTTGCTTATCAGTAGCTCAGTAAAGTCTAAATTTGCTTTAAGCTAACCTTATAAATAAACTTTTCTTATCCCATGACAAGGGTTAATCTATATACAAAAAACACACAATAAATATAAATATATATAGTGAAGGAAATAATTATTTGATCCCTTGCTGATTGTGTAAGTTTGCCCACTGACAAAAACATGAACAGTCTACTGACTAGTTAGATGCTCCTAATCAACCCATTACCTGCACTAAAGACAGCTGTCTTAAATAGTCACCTTTAGGGTGCTTTCACACGGTGCGTTTTTGGTGCATTTTTTATGCGTTTTTTTTCTATGCGTTTTTTGTGCAGGAAGGGCACAGCAATTAATGCTGCACATTGCTGCACAAAAATCGCGGTATATTCGCGGTAAAATCACGGTAATTACCGCTATTTTTGCCGCGATTTTTGTGCAGTACAGCATTAATTGCTGTGCCTTCCTGCACAAAAAACCATTGAAAAAACGCATCAAAAACGTACGTGTGAAAGACCCATATATATAGTTATATATTATATTATATAATATTATATATATATATATATATTATATATATATATATATATATATATATATATAAACTCCAGTCCACAGACTCAATAAATCAGTCAGACTCTAACCTCTACAACATGGGCAAGACCAAGGAGCTTTCTAAGGATGTCAGAAACAAGATCATAGAACTGCACAAAGCTGGAATGGGCTACAAAACCATAAGTAATATGCTGAGTGAGAAGGAGACAACTGTTTGTGCAATAGTAAGAAAATGGAAGAAATACAAAATGACTGTCAATCGACATCGATCTGGGACACCCTGCAAAATCTCACCTTGTGGGGGTATCCTTGATCATGAAGAAGGTGAGAGATCTGCCTAAAACTACACAGGGGAACTTGTTAATGATCTCAAGGCAGCTGGGACCACAGTCAATAAGAAAACCACTGGTAACACATAATGCCATAATGGTTTAACATCCTGCAGAGCCCACAAGGTCCCCCTGTTCAAGAAGGCACATGTGCAGCCCCGTCTGAAGTTTGCCAATGAACACCTGGATGATTCTGTGAGTGTTGGTCAGAAGGTGCTGTGGTCAGATGAGACAAAAATTGAGCTCTTTAGCATTAAAGGGATTGTCTCGCTTCATTTATTCATCTCACCTCAGTCCTATTTTCTTAGTTTCACTTTGAATTTAGGGGCATGTTTACTGGCTTCCACTAAGCTGCAGTAGAAGCCAGGTCTGTAGCTATAGCAACCAGTGCTGACGCCAGGGGCGTAGCTAGAGAAGCCAGGGCCCCAAAGCAAACTTTTGGATGGGGGCCTCCTACCCCCCCCCCCCCTCGCCCACCTCCCTGACCACGACCATGTACCAGGACATGCTGTTAGATTATGTAGATAATACAAGGGGCAAATACCTCACCATACATATCACCATCATACTGCTACCAATCAAGTCCCACTATACTAAGACCAGCATTACTAATAACGCTATTACATAAGGACCTGATTATACCGCCAGAACATGACCACAAATTACCACCACATAGTGACTGAATAATACCCCTACACTATTACTGATCAGTACACAAAGAGTACCGCCATATAGTGACCATATAGTGGTATATACCAGTGTACACAGGCTCTGCAGACTGTATATAACCACCATACAGTGACCATATAGTTGTAGACACCAGTGTACACAGCCTGTGCAGACATATAAGTGATTACAGTGTAGTTACATCTTGTGACTCACAGGTGACGTTTCACTGATGAGTAGATGACTTTCCCCTTTGTTCTGCATCCGGTCCAGTCCGCCATCATGATGACATCTCCCGACCATTGTCCCTGCAGATTTAGACACAAATATCTTAGAATCCTGACTTTTCCAGTACCTGCCCCCCTGGCTATATGGGGTCCATTTAGGCAGGCAGGGTTTAGATAGGATATATGGGGCCCCAAATAGGCAAGGTTTAGGTAGCCAATAGAGTGCCCATATAGGCAGGCAGGTTTAGGTAGCTATAGGGAGCCATACAGGTAGACAGGGGTTAGGTGGGCTATAGGGGCCATATACGTAGGCAAGCTTTAGGGGGCTATATAGGCAGACAGGCTTCACGATAGCTATAGGGATATTCAGGCAGGCAGACTTAGAGCTATATAGACAGCCTTTAGGGGGCTATGCAGGCAGGCTGGGGGTATCTAGGCAGGCTAGGGGGCTATAAAGGCAAGCTAGGGGGGTATAAAGGCAAGCTAGGGGGGTATAAAGGCAGGCTTAACGAGTATACAGGCAGGCTTAGAGGGTATACAGGCAGGCTTAGCGGGTAAACGGCAGGCTTAGGGGGTATACGGCAGGCTTAGGGAGTATACGGCAGGCTAAGGGAGTATACGGCAGGCTAAGGGGGTATACGGCAGGTTTAGGGTATACGGCAGGCTTAGCGGGTATACGGCCGGCTTCTGGGGTATACGGCCGGCTTAGGGGGTATACGGCCGGCTTAAGGGGTATACGGCCTGCTTAGGGGATATACGGCCGGCTTAGGGGGTATACGGCCGGCTTAGGGGTATACGGCCGGCTTAGGGGGTATATAGGCACTTAGGGGTATACGGCCTTTTTAGGGGTATACAGGAGGCTTAGGGGGATATACAGGCGGCTTAGGGGGATATACAGGCGGCTTAGGGAGATATACAGGCGGCTTAGGGGGTATATACGCCGGCTTAGGGGGATATACAGGCGGCTTAGGGGGTATACGGCGCTTAGGGGGATATCAGGCGGCTGAGGGGGTAAAAGGCAGGCTTAGGGGGTATATAGGCAGGCTTAGGGGGTATACGGCTGGCTTAGGGGGTATACAGGTGGCTTAGGGGTATACAGGCGGCTTAGGGGGTATACAGGCGGCTTAGGGGGAGATACAGGGAGGCTTAGGGGCAGGTAAAATAAGAAATCCCTTACTCACCTCGGTCCACGCTCCCCCGATGCGCCACTCGCTCCGGTCTGCTACTTTCCCTGCAGCCTCTGTGCTCAGCGCCGGTGATGTGACGTCACCGCGCGTGCCCACGTGATCACAGACAGCCGGCAGGGGAGTAGGCAGAGGCGGAGTGTATCGTCAGCGTCCGTTTCTGCTATCGTCCAAGGAAGCTGTGCCAACCTGACTCTCGGGGCCGGAGGGCCCGGGCATTCAGAGCAGTATTTCCGGGCCCATCTCGGCTCCCCGCCCGACTCGCAGTTAACGGTTATGATCAGCTGCCGTGCGGTGGCCCTTTAGCGCATTAACCGGGGTTAGCGGACACCACGATATCAGCTGCCCCGTGGCAAGGGCCCCCCTTTACCCGCATGGGCCCCGGAGCGAACTAGCTACCGCCCTAGCTACCCGTCAGTAGTTACGCTCCTGCGACAGCCTATCAGGTAGAGAACAAACAGGTCTGTTGCTATATCGACCTGGTGAGCTGATGTAAGCCCATACAAGAGGGGATATCTAGGAATAGGTAGGGAACGACTGATAATGGACATATATTTGCATAAGATGACTTTGTTTTTTTCAGATCTTTATACATAAAAAGCAATCCATCTGTAGTGAGACAACCCCTATTAAAGCAACACGCCGGTTTTAGGATTGAGATAAATGCTGTCTATAACCAAAGAACACCATCCCACTGTCGAAGCATGGAAGTGGTAAACATATGTTTTGGGTGTTTCTCTACTAAGGGCACAAGGACTACGTTCACAAACTGCAACAATGTGGAGAATGGGATGGAGGCCATGTACTGTAAAATCCTGAGTTTCGACAGGCTTCCTTCCTTCACGCCAGAACATAAAAATTGGGAGTGTGGCTTGGGACTTTCAGCAAGACAAAGACCCAAAACATCACAGCCAAGAGCAACAATAGCGAGAGGCTTCAAAAAGAAGCCCAATTAAGGTCACAGAGTGGCTAGAGGCAGTCTCAGAGACTTAATCCATAGAAAAACGTTATGGAGGGAGTTGAAGCTCCGAGTTAACCAATCGACAGCCACAAAAATTCCTCCTGTGATGCAAACCTCAATCATCACTACAAAATAAGTCAGACAAATCTGCCAACAAGGTTTTGCCACCGAAGTAATTTAATGTCTTGTTTGCCAGTAAAGGGATCAAAATACTTATTATTATTCCCTGAAAAATGAAAAAATAAAATCTTACATTATATATATCAATGAGATTTTTATTTTGGATATTTCAATCTCTCAAATGTCAAAATTAGACCCACCCCTTAAAAAATTATAGACTGTTCATAGTCTATTATCATGGCAAAACTTATACACCCATACACAACCAGTAAGGAACAAATAATTATTTCCTTTCAATTGTATTTGAGGGAGGGAGGTGGTTGAGTGTGGCTGGGGGGTGGGTTGGGGGGGATTGATAATTGTAAGTGTATTGTTTTATATGTTGATAAATAAATATTATATATATAATCTTAATATATAAAAAAAAATAGTAAAAAATATAATACCAGACACTCCGCCGACATAATATGTATAATAGCACTCTAACCTATGGATATAATTGTGGAACTTCTACATTATCCCTGATTTTCTTTAAACGCAATGTGCTAGGGGCCTTCACGAGCATTATCAATTATATAATTTGGTTTGGTAGCTGCCCTTTTCCTTTTTATCTACACAAACATCGGGAACATCGGTGATGGAGTGGATTGTTAATAAGCAATGTTGGATTGATGAATCTAAACGAATTGTAAGAATCCGTTTATGAATTTCAGTACAAACTCGTTTCACTACAGCATTAAGCCGAATTTATTAGTGAGTTCGTGGAATGAAGCATTCTTTATTTTTTGGTGAAAATGGTGCTGCAAGCAAATGGCGTTTGCATGGGCAAAGAACACTTGGGAGAAGAAAGGAGGAACCCCTCAATGCGACATGTCATTATACAGCTTTTAATTAGCGATTGAGGATGGAGGAAAAGACCATTCCAAGTCTGTATACTTTTGCTCCACTTCATGATCTATTGCTTCAGCTACACCGATCTCATCATATACAGCTTTATCAGTATAGAGTGGTGGGGGTGGGGGGAGACCATATATTGTCTGTTACTTTTTTTTCACTCGCCGTTCAGTGTTCCCTTTGCTTAATCACAACCCTATCTCCCCTGAAAGAAGCAGCTTTTATCCAGAAGACAGGACTGTGGCACAGTAGGCCCTAAATTTACATGCCATACGAGCGTATCATTTTGTAAAGTTTGTGGGGTCTTCTCCCAGGGTGTCCATGGGTTGTGTAATTCTGCCCCATATACATACAATCACCATGTTTGTTAATTAATTAGGGAATTATCAGTTTTCAAAAAATCCACCAATCCTGATAGTGTTGTATTGGGATAGAAATACAGACCGTTTTTTTTCTGGCGGCACATTTTTTCAATTTCTTCTCGGTTAGTATAAATGGAATTTTAAAGTCAAGAAATCCACTCAATCCGATAGTGATTGTATTTGGATAGCAATACAGACCGCTTTTTTCTGCGCCATATTTTCAATTTCTACGTTGATAATAGGAATTTTTTAAATTCAAGTAATTCCACTCAATTCTGAAAGTGTTGTATTCTGAATAGAAATACAGACTCGCTTTTTTATCTGCACCATAATTTCAATTACTCCATCTTGTATAAGGGAATTTTAAATTCAGTATCGCACTCAATCCTGATAGTGTTGTAGAGTTGTTATTGGCCGCTTTTCTGCGCCATTATTTCAAATTCTCCATTGTAATAAGGGAATTTTAAAATTCAAGCAATCCACGTCCAATCCTGATAGTGTTGTCATTTGGTAGTCAAATAGAAAGTGTGTTTTGTCGGCATACCTTTAAATTTCGACCTTTGGATTAATTATTAGGGAAATTCAATTCATGGAATTCTCAATTCCATTGTAAGTGTTGTACATTGAGTCAAAATACATGTTGTCTTTTGTTGGTCAGCCATCTTAATACATATTAAATTTCGACCTGTTTCTTATTCAGTAGTGGGAAATTTTCATGTCCAGATCTCTCAAGCCTGTATATGTTTCCAGATTGGGTCAAAAGAGTGGTTTTTTTTCCACCATTTATATATATATTAAATTTCACCTGTCATTTACCTTAGGGAATTTAATATCCAAGGGTAAATTTCCATCCTCTTGTTTTTGTTGGAGTGAAATTACCAGCGAGTGCATAAATCTGCCACAAACATTCCTCAAATCCATTCAACTCAGACCGGTGGGGTGTATTTTAATCTGGCTAAGAGTAATTTTATTCCCATTTTTGTGGAGAAATTTTTTGGGTGTCGAATCCAGTTTTTAGTGTATTTTAGTGGTTAGTCCCCTTACAAGACATCTCAACAATCCAGTCTACGTGTCGGTATACTTGCAATTTAGTGGCAACAACAAGTTATTTTTTTTCATTTATTGGTGGTGAATGGCTGTTAATCTTGTTAATTTGAGCAAAGTGTTGAGTCTCCCAAAGTCCCACTAGTCCTTTTTCTTCCTGGTCCCACCCCCTCCCTGAGTTTTGGATGGGGTGCTCAGGATGCCCAAACGAGTGGAGAGTGTGTCCAATGCATCAGTAATTTTGCATTTGACGCCAATCATTTGTCCATTTCATTAGTCGATTCTTTTTCAGTGTCCGCTTATCATTTTGGTCAATAATTCATCATTGCTAAACGCCAAAAAGAAAAAGAGGAGTTTGAACGGAAAACGCCAAAAATAAGTAATATGGATATATTGCAAATGTTGTATGTTTTGTATACATCTCCTACAGATTAAAAAGAAGGGGAAAACCAACAAATGGCAGTATCCATTATATTGGTGGATGGGTGGTGACCGAAGCTATTAGACAAACCGCGCTAGACTGGAGAAGTCGTCTCAGAAGTCTTGGCAGTCCAGCATGATAGTACATGAGTGTGATTGGTTCGGCAGCAGCATCAGAAGGCTACAAAAATGACCCCGAGAATGAAGTGGGGAGGTTGGGTGGCATAACAATCCCATGAAAAGATGCGGTGATGGTAGAAGGAGCATCTGGCAGCCTAGAAGTGTGGAACATTCAGTTCGGGTGTCAGCATCAAAAAGTAGCATGGATGTGCAGTAAGCCAAAAGAACCAAGGTACAGATATTCATTGGTCTGCTTCCAAAGATGCTGCTGGCTGGTGGTAACCTCCAAATCACTTAGGGATGAAGAAACGTGCTGCTCATTGAATCAACACTCTCAGACACAGGTTGCTGGCTGAAGACGGTTACTGCTCGTAACCCATCCTACCGATCCCCCCACAGCAGCAGTAGCATGGTACATTGAGCACTAGATGAAATCCCCCCAAGTACAGTAACTGCTAGAGCAGGGTGTCAAACTGCGGCCCATCGCAGCATTAGGAAACAAGCAACTCGCCATCTATAATCTAAACAGGAGCGGGGCAGAGAACCGGTGCCCAATAAGATAGTTACCCAACGGTGGGCAGCCGGATTGTACATACACCGAGTCAAGATGCATGGGATCATTACAGGCATGCGAACTGACTACATAATGTCTCAATCGTAACCTTGATTTTCCTACTGTCTTAGCAGTTGTAAAAGAAAAATGCCCCCATATGGGACCATAATGAGGGTCCCAAGAGGGTGTCAGACGCATAAGTTACCATTTCAGCCGGATGTGACAATTCCGCTGTCACTAGCCAGGAAAATCACATGCATGCCCGGCCATCCAGCGCAAGTGACTGCTGAGGGACTCCCTGCACTCCATCTCCAACTGAAAACTAGCCTTAGGGAATTCTGGTGTTGTCCTTGCTAACCCTCACCGATTGCTCCTTCTTGCCTCTCCGTCCACCTGAATAAAAAAAAACACTAATAGGATGTTTCCGCCAAGGCAACTGCATTGTGCTCCAATGTCCTTCCTCCTCCTCTCAGTTCATTATCAGCCCCCTACTGAGTACCATTGAGGGCCAGTGAGAGATTAGTTCCGCCACTCTCCATTCCCCGGACCAGACTCGGATTTATGCAACATTTCTATCCAGTACAAGAAGCACGTCACATGCATGTAATCCCGTATCCTGGCGACTGACGAAATAACGTTGTCCCACCTGAAAGGTCCAGAGCAAACGCAGATGTTCACGCATGAGCTGCCACTGGCCGACATTAAAATTACACAGGGGGGTATGAGTACCTTCCTGCTTGGATGATCAATAAACCATTAATGCCTTTCTCTTTCATCCATTACCCCCTGTTCAATCAGTTTCCGTCCTGTCCATCAAATTCCCCCTGTTTCATCAATTACCCCCCTGTTCATCAATTCCTGTTTTGCTCTTTCTGTTTTTTCTGTTCTGTTTAGCTCAAGGAGAGGTGTGCTTGGTGTGTGTAGAAATGGTCGAAGTGAATGCAAATTTCCTGCCAGGTTCTCTGAATTAGGTGCAGAGTCCACCACTTGAAAAGGGAGATAGCAGCTACCAACCAACTTGGACAGCAGCACTGTCAGCTTCTGCACATCAGGATGGCTAGACGCATACTGCTGTCTCGTAGACAATCATCTCGGTAGATCGACTGCTGTGCACAAGAGTGCCGAGGAGCAGGAGTAACTGGACCGGTAGATGATGTAAAAGACAGGGTAATTGAACTTCGGCAGAGGTGGGTGGAGCCTCTGACTGCCTGAAATGGGAGGGCTGCCATCTGGTGCTGCTGCTGTTGAGACAGGATGTACCACCACAAATCTGAGACACGTTTCTTACCAGGCCACTGTGATGAGACACTGCATGTGTGATGTAGGGCCATTATGCCAAACTGTTCGTCCCTTGGTCACGGCTTTACTTTCTGCCACACAGATTCTACATATAACATGTTCACCCTCCACTGGTGTCCCTTGTTCAAAAAAACTGGCGACACGCCGAGTAGGAGATTTTACGATCCAATGCTCCGGTCACTGATTGACTGATTACTACTGCTGCTCTGCCTCGGGAGCTCTTGCATTCTGCTAAATTACTGGGACCTGCAAGAGTGGGTGTCTACCCAGTGGCCTTTCCGGCTCAAAAACCTTCACTGCTGCCCGACCCTGCTGGACTCTCCCAGCCACATACCACTTGTAGCTGCCGCACTCTTCTCCTCAATATGAATAAATGATGAAAACCTTTGCTTCCAGGGGCCCGCTCAATGGGTAGTACGAATGTTTGTGACCGCCTAGGGTTCCACTTCATCCCAGGCAGAAAAGAGAGCTCAAGGATGCCATGAAGTGGGCTTGCATTTTTTTTCCATTTGGGGGGCACTTTATGCCTTGTTTAACTAGGGCACCAGAATACCTTGTCCCAGCCTTACTTGCTTCTCTGGGTGTGGGAAGCTAATGGGACAGAGGTGGGTTGAGAACAGGTGAGGGCCCCGGTCACCTGTGCTTCGCAGTCCATGCAACTAAATTTGTGTCTGACAAACCCACCGACTCTTTGGCTTTGTGTTTCAGATGTCATCTAGTGTGTGTGGTCAACCACATGGCCGCTAGATGACACCAGGAATCTGTGGCGCTCGCATGTAACCCGCCTGCTGTGTCTTCCCCCTTTCTGTTCTGCGACCTAGGCGCCTCCAGGAACGCTACTATTGTGTTTCTTTGACCAGCAATTGTAGGATGTCAGGCCCTCAACGTTGTTTTCTTCCGCTGGCGCTGCCATGACTTTATCCAGCTCAATACCACTTCAAATTTTTGGTCAGTTTGCCCCCGTAAGTGCCCGAGGGAATTTAGAGTGGAACGATTCTAAGAGGCGGCGGAGTCATGTTCGTGTCATACTAAAACACAGCATTGTATGAAGACTAAACCACGCTCCCTATGCATATTTGAGCATGGCACAATGTTCTACAGCACCCTACAGGCTCTCTGCAGCCAGGAAATAGCTGTTTTTTAACGCGATTCGTCGAGAATATATTGAAACAAATTTTGTCGGAAAATTCGGCGAACCGAATTTTTGAGAAATTCGCCAATTTCTAGTTGTAACAGCAGGTCACACTGCTACAGAGGTCTAAAGGGTTACAGTTTTTCAGTAAGAAATATAAACAAGTTCCTATGCAGCTGATAAGGAAGTGATGTCACCAGAATCGGTGCCCAAACCTGCCATATGACCATACCCCAAATCAGGAAATAAGAGTTGTTCCAGTTGCACCCAATCTCCCTTGCTTAGACACATGGAGAAGCAAAGCTACTGCTAAAAGACAAGTGATAGTGAATCCAGAATAAGAACTGCACTAACTTGAAATGAAGCAAATCAGAGCAGCAATGTATTTGGTAATGGTCTTGATTTACCTTTGTCTACATGTTAACAACTAATTAATATGGTGAAAATATTCCTTTACCCCCTTACTGCCGCAGCTAGTTTTGACCTTCCTGATGGAGCCGCACTATTTTAAATCTGTCAATTTATATGAGAATAACTTTATGACACTTTTACCTATCCATGTGATTCAGAGATTGTTTTCTCATGACACATTGTGTTTTAAGTTAGTAAGAAATTTTGGTCCAGACAGTCCTTGTTTGTGAAAAATTTGCCATTTTCATACTTCAGAAGAGCAAAGTTAAGGTGAAATTTCAAAATTTCACTTTTTTTTGTAGCATTAATCAATTATTCACAGGAACATGGTAGAGTTAACCAGGGAAATGCAACTTAATAGTGATTCCCCAAATTCCTTTTCTTCCTTTTTCCAGAGATAACCAATATGTGGCTCTAGTGCGTTATTTGGCTCAACCATAAGCCTCAGAATAGGAGGAGCACCTACCGGACTCAGGGGTCTCATTTTCCTTACGATTTTATTTTGGGTTTGCGGACACCCTAAAGTACTAACACTTGCTAAACACCCCTAAAAAGGCCCCATATTGGAAACTACATATACCAAACACAACTACCCTTAAAGGAATATACCAGGGGTTTATGAGTATATTGACCCCACAAAGTTTTCACAATTTTTTTTTACAATTAGGCTCTGAAAATAAAACACTATATTATTCTCCTTCAGTACAGCAATTTTTAGCTGAAAAAGTTTAATTTTCACAAGGAATCCTGGAAATAAATCAACCCAAATTTTGTTATGCCATTTATGGCAAGTCGGTAATACCACTATATATAGTGTAGCAAACTGCTGTGGGTGCATGCAGGGCAATACAAGGGAGAGGGAGTGCTATTTTGAGCTTTTTGAACGCGAGAATTTTGGTGTGGTTGCCCCATTCTCATTGGTTTGCAAAGCCCTTCCTCACAAAGTAACCAATCTAAAAAAAGTAAACCATAGAAGTTCCAGTAAGTGAACCCTAATAACTGCGATTCAATTACCCCCTTACATAGGATCCTTCAACTAGGTGTTGTATTAGGTTGCATTTAGTTTGTACTAAGGTGTTTCCCATAGTTATTTAGACATAAGGGGATCCATGAAGATTGGGGGGGGTAGGACAGGGGATATGCATGTCTCATTCCTTGAAGGGTTTGACGCAACGATTGTTTTTTTTTGGCTTCAATTTGTACATCTTAAAATGAAATGCGTATAAAATTAGCAATTTATTCGTATAAATTGTTTATATTTTTATTATGTTTTATTACTTTCACACAATAGTCAAGTTTTTTAATCGGTTTTTTGGAAGGCAGGGTGAAGAAAATATTGCAGTCCTAGTAGTGCTTTTTACTTTTATTTTTAACAGGGCTCACCATGCAGTGACAAGTTAGCTTTACTCCCTGGGTCGAGACGATTATGGCGATACCCAATTTATAGAGTTTTTTTATGTTGAAGCGCTTTTAAAAAAAATGTGTAAAACACTATTTATGCATTGCAGTCTTGATAGCCATAACTTTTTTATTTTTCTGTATACAGAGCTGTGTAAGGGCATTTTTTGCGGGATGAAATGACATTTTAATTGGCACCATTTTGGCATTTCCATGAGTTTTTGATCACTTTTTATTCCATTCTATGTGCCGCAGAATGAACACAAATTTCAATTCTGTGTTTGTTTGTTTTTTTGGGGAGTTCACCGTGCAGGTTAATTAGCATGACAGATTTGTAGGGTAGGTTGTTACGCACATGGCGATACCAAATATGATTTAGTAAAGCATCTGGGCTGTCAGGTACGGAGACAGCAGCACCAATTACAGGCAAAAGGAGCTCACTCCTCCTGTCTGTGACTTAGCTGCGGCAATCATAATAGATTGCAACAGCTAAGGGTTAATCGCTCACGGACAGAGATCACTCCGGCCGTGGGTGATGCAGCATGAGGCCAGCAGTAATATACCGCTGGTCTCATGTCGCGATCGTGCGGGACTCACTTGTGAATCTACACAATGTGTAGGATGTATTGGTTCGTCCTATGTCAGGGAGGGGTCAAGGCATATATCCTAGATTTCGATCATTAGCTTCACTTATGTCTTAACGGGTTTTAGAATAGCATTTATTCTTACCTGAGTAGTCTGACAAAAGTTGCCAAATACAACTCTAGCAAATGGATCAGACAAACCATTGGTATCAGCTGGAAGAACACTACGGGCCTGGTATACATGAGCTCGTAGCTGGAAATAGTGATAATCTGGAAAAGAAAGTGAGAGCTCTATATGACAACAAATAGCTGTAACAACCGAAGACTGATATCAAAGTGAATAAAAAAAGCATTTCAGAAATTCTGTGGATTTATTGATAATTTTGGGATCGGTAGAATTAACACAGATAGGAATTGCCACTTCACAAAATAACAGTTTTAACTTCAAACTACAGAACAGTGCTAATTTATCCCTCATTTTATCCCATAACTATAACTTTGAATTCTCTATGGCAGTAGTTTACTTCCTATTAGAGATGGGCGAATTGATTCTAACGAAGTGGAATTCGTTTAGAATTTCAGAAAACTCGGTTCGGAACGAAGGTCAAAACTTTGGGGTACTTGGGGTGAACGAAGTGTGCTTTTGATTGATAAAATGGCTGCAAAGCACATGGGGGCTACATGGGGCAAAGCATTCTGGGGGGAAAAGAAGGCATAGCCCTGCATGACATGTGCAAGGTGAAGCCAATCAGAGCCCGGCGGATTCTGTAAACGTCACCGCACTATAAAAGTCCGGCGCAAACGCGGGGGAGCTAAATCCCGCTCTCACTTTTACTGATCAGGAAGGAGCTGCCGTGGCTGTTTGTTACTGAAGAACTGATTTTTATACAGCAAATTCTTGGGGGAGCCCCAGCTTGTCTCAGAGACTGCTTCTCTTAACGTTCAAATTCTGTTTTTTGTGGGTATTGGATCTGAAGTCCAGTGTGTGTCCAGTGCAGCTGCATATACTTTTAATGCTATCTGCACACAGCACATTGAATATCCAAGGTTTATCTAAGCCTTTCCTGTTTTATCATTTAAAGAAAAAGCGTTTTACAAAACAAATACCACTTCATTCTTGGCTGCCAATCTTTTGCCAATTTACATCCCGGGTTAATTTAAACGTTGTTTTTGCTGTTTGGTGACAAAAGAAACCGTCTTTTTACCGCCAAAAAAAAACATTTTTCCTGACAAAATTCAAAAAGCGAAGGTTAATTTCAATTTTTTCTCTTGTTGTTTTAGTGTAAAAAACACCCATTAGAATACGCTAAAAGCTCGAGTTTGTGGTTGCTCAATTTTGCGCAATTTACATCCAGGGTTAATTAAGCATTGTTTTTCGCTGTGTGACTAAAATAAACCTTTCACTGCCCAAAAATACATTTTTCCTGTGCATAATTCACAAGCGAAGGTTAATTTCAATTTTTTTCTCTTGTTGTTAGCGTAAAAAACACGCCATTGTAAACACGCCACAAAGCTGGTTTGTTTGTGGTTGCTCAATTGGTTGGTGCAATTTACATCCAGGGGTTAATTTTAAACGTTGTTTTTCTGCTGGGGTGACTAAAAAAAACCGTCTTTTTCACCGCCAAAAAATACATTTTTTTCCCGTACTAACTCACAAGCGAAGGGTTAAAATTTCAATTTTTTCTCTTGGTGTGTAGCGTAAAAGGCCCGCCATTGTAACACGCTTCAAAGTGGTAGTTTGTGGTTTTCTCAATTGTTTTTGGGGCAATTTACATCCAGGGGTTAATTAAGCATTGTTTTTCTGCTGTGGTGACAAAATAAACCCTCTTTCACCGCCAAGAAATACATTTTTCCTGTAGCATAATTCACAAGCAAGGTTAATTACAAATTTTTTCTCTGTTGTGTAGCGTAAAAAACACGCCATTGTAACACGCTACAAAGCTGGTAGTTTGTGGTTGCTCAATTGTTTGGCGCAATTTACATACAGGGGTTAAATTTAAACGTTGTTTTTTCTGCTGGGTGACTAAAATAAACCGTCTTTCACCGCCAAAAAAATAAATTTTTCCTGTAGCAAAATTCACAAGCGAAGGTTAATTAAATTTTTTCTCTTGTTGTGTAGCGTAAAAAACACACCATTGTAACACGCTACAAAGCTCGTAGTTTGTGGTTGCAGTTGGGCTCAGTAAAAGAAACTTTGTTTTTCACCGCCACAGAAGAAATTCTGTAGCATAATTCATATACGAAGGTTAATTAAGCCTGTTTGTGCTTTTATATTCAGTAAAATACACAGAGTTTTTTTAAAAGGCACATACAAGTCAATTTTTCCTGCCCATTTGTGGAGCGCAATTTATATCCAACGGTTAGCCAAGCTTCTTAGTGGGTTCATTTGGAGTCAAATACAGGGTGTGTATTTATCATTCTTTTCCAAAAAGGCAGTACCAGCACTTCAAAAATATGTAGAACAGAAGGTGGGCCAGTCCTTGAGCTTATCAGTTTGTTCCAAGGTGCACGGCAGCGCGGACGTCTGGAGCTGTAGCTACGGTCAGGGCCATCATTCCTTTACGGCCCACTGGGGGAATGTGCTTCCGCCCCCAGGCACACCAACAACTTGGACAGGAGACGCCGCATTCTCCTCCACGTTGTCAAACTGCGGCTCCTGCGCCACTGTCCGTGTCCTCCTCCTCCACCACCACCACCATCTCCGCCTCCACAAGTACTGCTCCATCATACCACTTTGGAGGGCACAGGGGTGTCACGCAGTACTACCCCCGACTGGCCTCGGCGAACGAAGTCCCACAGGGGAGAAACGTCCGCTCAGCAGCAAGAAATCTGTTGGTTTTTTCTCCGCGCCACTGAAAATCGAACCAGGGACGGACAAGGGGGGGAAACATGGGTCCGCGCTGCACTGAAGGAGGGTCCAGCCCCTACAGGGCCCCCTGTTCAATCGGGTTTGTAAAAAGGGTTCCGAAGGTTTTCCCCGATTTCAAAAGAATCTGAAAAGGCCGGGAAACGTGCATGCACTCATCCATTCCTACAAAGCCAGAACACCCTCCTCGGTTGCAGCGGCAGAACGGCCCCCCCCAACACACCTTATGCAATGTTTCCCCCTGTTGGAATTCCAGCCTCACTGGGACCGCTGTAGAACAAAAAAGGCCATTTAAAAAGATTTTTTGATGATCCCGGCGGCGGATATCCCCCGTGTAACTTTGAGTAAGCCAGGCAGCTCATGCGTGACACCTGCCGTTTTTTTGAGGCCATTCGAGAGGCCACTTATTTTTCATCGCCAGGGTACGGGATGAATAACTCATTCCACTCTTTATGCCTGGAACAATGCGAAAAACTGCTGGGGAGGGGGCGGAACTGGCGCAATCCGCGCCACAAGTCCCGGGGGGACTGAAAATGAGAGGAGGAGACAGGACATTGGAGCAAAGCATTGCCGGTGAAAAAGATGGGTTTTTTAACCCCGGTGACAAGAGAGGAGGCAGGGCAGCTGGAGGAGGGGATGGGAAAGACGAGGGGATGACCGAAGCACCGGGCATATACAGTGGAATGGAGGCAGGGAGCCCCTCGGATCACTTGGCAAATGGCCCGCACATGCTGATTCCTAGCGTGAAGCCGAATAGCACATCCGCAGAGGGATACTTCTGGGTCTCCACCCCATTGGACCCCGCACCGGTCCAAAATGGGGGCCTTTTTCCCACATTTAGAGGGAAACAAACTCAAAAACTAAGGGGAAAACCCCCTGCAGTTGGCCCTGCCTATGTCGACATCCCCTCCTCTGACGGTCTGACCGGGGGGTTTTTTCACGCTCACGTACTACGCCGCGGGTGCTGGGGGAAGGTGGGGGGGTAGGACATACCAGCTCCATCAGCAGCAACCAAATCTGGATCACGAGAGAAACTTCCTT
>JAODAL010044486.1:0-32841 GCA_025379985.1 Phyllomedusa bahiana | reverse complement strand
GGGGGGGGTCATGTTGTAAGGGCAGCCTCTGCATCCCAAAGGCCCGGTGATGGGGACACAGTGACGATGAAACAAAAAATAGATATGAGTACCGCCCCGATTTTGGGACCCGGATGAGGCAGGGCTTTTCATCGTCGGAAAAAGGGGTGTCAGCTTGCGCGGGTCGGGCAGCGGCGACCAGCAAGTGGGGTGGGGGCCTGGTCGGGATAGCAGCGTGTGGGTCGGGAGCCAAGGGCCAGGGGTAAAAAAACCCGCCCCCGGCCCAAAGAAATAGGGGCACGGGGGCTCAGCGGCAGGGGCGGGCAGTAGTCATAGGGGTGTGGCAGTGTACCGGCGGTGTGGCAGTTTTCTTTGCAAGACCCCGGGGAGGAGCCGAATATGGGTATATGAGAATCTGTAAGCAGAAAGTGAAGCGTCCAGGGAACTAACGTTGCACCCGCCCGCGCAACACTGCAGCGTCACCACCCGGGGGCCCGGGAGAAACGTGGCTCAATGTGGTGGTCCATCCTGCCGCCGCAGCAAAAGGCACGCCCAGTGGCACGCTGCCATTGCAGCCAGTAAAGGGTCACCACCTTGAAAGGGAGCTTTTTCTTTTGACATCATCCCCCCGGCCCAGAGCCCGCTCCTCGCTACTAAAAGGCGCCAAGTCGTTCAGCGAGGCGATTGCAAAGAACAACGTAGGGCCCAACATCCTAAGGTGCAAAAGCTGACCGTACTCCTGCCCAAAGTTTTTGGGTGCTGCAGTCCCTCCCTTTCCAAATGGGTTCTTCACCGTTCACCGAGCCGGTGGGATTTCCAAGCCGTAATTTCTTTTCCAAAAAGGCAGTACCAGCACTTCATAAATATGTAAAAAACAGAAGGGGGGCCATCCTTCTTATCGTTTTTTCCAAGGTGCCGGCAGCGGGACGTCTTGAGCTGTAACTTGGTCAGGGCCCAGTAATGTCTTTTGGCCCACGGGGGAAAATGTGTTCCGGCCCAAACCAAACATTGGACAGGAGACGCCACTTTTCCCCCCTTGTCAAACTGCGGTTTTCTGCGCCAATGTCCGCCCCCTCCCCTCCACCCACCACCATCTCAGCCCAAAAGTATGCCCACATCCCACAAGTGTAGGGCCAACGGTGTCACGCAGTTCTATACCGGGTTGGGCCCTCGGCGAACAAAGCACACAGGGGAGAACGTCCGCTCAGCGCAAAAATCGATGTGTGGCTTTTCCGCGCCCTGAAAATCGGAACCAGGTGACGGAAAAAGGAGGAACATGGTGTCCGCGCTGCCCCGAGGAGGGATGGTCCATGCGCCCTGAGGGCGCACGTGTTCTTTGGTTGGAAAAGGTTTCCCAAGTCTTCCACCGATTTTCAGAAGATTCTGAAAATGGCGGGAAAACTGTGAGCATTCATCCATTCCTAAAAACCCCAGGGAAAACCCTGAGTTCAGCGGGAACCCTCCCTAACAACCTATTTGCGTTTTCACCGTTGGAATTTTCCAGCCTGCCCCATGTTGGCCCGCTGAGAACAAAAAAGGGCCCATTAACTTTTTTTTGTGATCCAGGGGGGACGGAGTATCCCTGTGTAACTTTGAGTCACCCAGTGGCAGCTATGGGACCCTGCCTTTTGTTGAGGCCATTCGGGGGGCCCCCTTTTTGTCAGTCGCCGGGATACGGGATAAATAAACGTCTTCCACTGCTTTGTCCGGGAAAAGATGCTGAAAAACTTTTGGGGAAAGGGGGGAGGGAGACGTGGCGACAATCCGCGGCCCTGA
This sequence comes from Phyllomedusa bahiana, assembly GCA_025379985.1. Lineage (NCBI taxonomy): Eukaryota > Metazoa > Chordata > Amphibia > Anura > Hylidae > Phyllomedusa > Phyllomedusa bahiana. The sequence goes on along the minus strand of JAODAL010044486.1, from coordinate 31,086 downwards.
GCCCGCGGGGGCTAAAATGGGGGGGGAGGAGGACATTGGGCAGAGCTTGTCTGTAAATGTGGGGATTTTCTACCCAGATGACAAGAGAGGGGGAGCAGAGAAGCTGGAGGAGGTAGATGGAGATGGGGGAAGGAGGCAGATCCCCGCAAGCACCGGGCAGTTTTACAGGGGAGATGGGGGCAGGGCCTCTCGGAGTCACTTGTGCAGATGGCCCGTCGATGCTGATTTGCCGGCTGTGAACCCCAAATATCACACCCGGCAGAGGGATGACTTCTGGCTCTCCAAAACCCTAGGGGGACCCTCCATAAAATGGGGTTTTTACCAGTATTGGGGGAGGACAAATCAAATATAAAAAATCCTCCGTAGCATTTGGGCCGCTGCTAGTGCGGCATCGTCCCTCCCTGACAGGTTGAGGGGGGGTTTTTCAGAGCTCCGTATACTGCCGCGGCTCCCGGGGGAAGGGGGGGGGGGGGTCGGAGCATCCCAGTTCCATCAGAAGCAACAAGTCTGGATCACTGATGAGCACTTCCTTCCTCCTGTGAGGAGGGCGTCGCCAGCGCAGCAGAGGGCCCGGAGCAGACCCTGAACCAACAGGGGGTGGCCACTTGGCACACCCGCCCCCCCAGATAAAATCCCCTGGATTATGGGCACCAAACTGGATGTGGGCCGCAACCCTTTCCCAGTTTCAGTGGAGAAGCTGTCCTGCCCGGGCCCGTAGGGGGGATCAGAGCGGGTGTTCATGCGGGGGGGGGCCATCGTTTCCCAAGGGGGAACCCTTGTCCACGGGAAATGGAAAGACTGACCTTTGTCAAGTTATCAGGCGTGGATCGGGGCCCGGATTTCCACACACCAATGCCCTTGGCGTCAGACTACTCACCTGACGCCCCCACCCCAAAGGGGGAAAAATTATCGGGGTTTAAATACCTGCCCAGCCACTATTCTGATGCCGCGACCCCCCTATGCCACACATTGCTGACATTTTTCCTCTGCCACCAACCATCTTTAAGGGATGTATTCCACCCACCCCCACATTGTCTTTTTTGCCCCGTCTGACCTCTGCTGCTGCTGTGGCTGTGCCGGACCTCCACACTGTGTCATTGTGCCACTCTGGGCCTATCCTGTTTTTTCCACCTCCAAAGTCTTTTTGCACTGTCTAACTCATGTTCTGCGTGGTTGCCATGACCCACACACTGTTTCATTGTCCCCCTCGTGGCTATCCCGTTTTTTGCCACCTCCGAATGTCTTTTTGCCACTGTTGACCTCATCCGTTGCTCCTCCCGTCACCCACCCTTTTTCATTGTGCCACCTGTGGGCCCACTCCCGTTTTTTCCACCTCCAAAATGTGATTGTGCCCCTGCTGCCCATGCTGCGCTGCCGTGACCTACACCTGGTCATTGTGCCCTGTCTGACTCATCTGCTGCTTTGGTGCTGCCGTGACCTACACCTGTGTCATTGTCCCCCCCTGTGGGCCCTTTTTTGTTTTTGCCCCCCTCCGAATTCTTGTGCCACGTCTGAGTCATGCTGCTGTGTGGCTGCGCCGTGACCTTTCACACTGTGTCTTGTGCCATGTTGACCTCATGCTGCTGGGGTCGTGCCCTGGCTACACACTGTGTCATTGTGCCCCTGCTGACCTCTGCGGTGCTTTTTGGGGGCTGCTGCTGTGACCTACACATTGTATTTTGCCACTTTTCTAAAACCCCATGGGTGTGTGGCTGCTGCCGTGACCTAACACTGTGTCATTTTCCCCTCTGTGGCCTATCCCGTTTTGCCACCTCCCGAAAGCATTTTGCCACTGTGACCTCAGCTGTGCTGTGGCTGCTGCCGGTGAAAAAAAACCCCCCACTGTGTCATTTTCCCACTCTGTGGGCCCTATTCTGGTTTTTGGGACCTCCCAAATGTCTTGGCCCCTGTCGACCTCTCTGCTGTTGTGGCTGGGCCCGTGACTTACCACCTCCGTCATTGTGGACAGTCTGACCTATGCGTGCTGCCGTGCCCCACCTGTGTCATTGTGCCACTCTGTGGCCTATTCCAGTTTTTGCCACCTCCAGAATGTCATTGTGCACCTGTCTGACCTCATGCTGCTGTGGCTGCCGCCGTCACCTCCACACTCTGTCACTAATGTTGCCACCTGAGCTCTCAGCTTGTTTTTTTCCAGCTTTCTCTGGCATGACTTTATCAGACAACATTCCCGCTTCAGTTTTTTGGTAAGTTTTGCCCTCTTAAGTGCCCAGGGATTTATAGTGAAGCGATTCTAAGAGCGGCGGCAGTCATGTGCGTGTCATACTAAAACACAACATTGTATGAAGACCAAACCAAGCTCCCTCTGCATATTTAAGCATGGCACAACGTTCTACAGCACCCTGCAGGCTCTGTGCAGCCTGGAAATAGCTGTTTTTTAACGTGATTCATCCCGAAGTAATTCGGAACAAAGTTATTTTTTTGCCGAGAAATTCGGCGAAGTTAACAAAACGAATGTCGGGAAATTCGCCCATCTCTAACCATATCCTTACAGATTTAGACATTTTTGGTTTTAGTTACCAGGTTTAATAAATTATAAGTAAGGTTGATCTGTTACATGAATATGCTGCCTGATTATTGAAACAAAAGGGGTTGTCAAAAAGTACCTGCACTTTTTTATTTAACTATATTTATTAAGAATTTCAAAAACAAATTAATTTACTTTTTCCCATAGTCACCTTCCTTTTTTCAGCATTTTACCAACATTTTAGCATTATCATTCTTTTTGGTTGAGTTTGTATCCATTGATACAGTGCTTTCACATCATCATCACAAGAAAATCTTCTTCACCTTAAAGCTTCTTTGAGTGGTCCAAAAAGGGAAAAGCAGATAGCGCTAGATAGGGACAATAAGCTAGTTGGACCATTACCTTCCACTTCAATTGCCCAATGTATGGGTTGCTTTGTGGGGGCAAAGAATGCAATAGCCCAATTCCCTTTGCCAGATTTCCACTTCTTTTAGATCAGATTGTGGGTTTCAGTTCGCTCCAAAGCATGTCACATGCACTTTGGACAGTTATTCCATGTTCATGATAGATTTCGAGAATAGGTCTTTGAGAGTCCAACAAGGTAGTCAATGTTAACTTACCATCCGATAAGTGTGTCTTGAATTTCTTTGCTACGGAAAACAATGAATGCTTCCATTGCATACTTTGCTGCATGCTTTCGGGGTCATATTGGTGAACCCATGTTTCATCACCAGTGACTATGTACTGCAGAAAACTGTCACCTTCTTCACACTTACGGGTCCAATTTATCATCAGAGTAGTATTACAATGATACGTACATTGCAATTTTTACAGTTTTCAACCTCTTTAATTGCAGCTTGCTTTTCCACCTAAACTATTTGTCCCATTCACTCTAAGGGGACATGTCGAATTTGGGCTGCACCATTTTTTTGGGCATATTTTGTGCAATAAAACTGTCATAGCCCTACTCTTTATATGTATGAACAGTCGTATACCAAAACTTGGCACAGTTTGCTCCAGGCACGACACATTTGAATACAAATAAGATATGTGCCTTAGATATACTAGTTAAGCAGCTAAGATATGCTATGTGTCTAAGTTATACACCTAAGATATGCTATGCACCTAAGTTATGCACTGAAAATATACTATGCTAAACACGCCAGATTTATGAACCCACATATGACAGTTTCATACATTCGGGCACACTATACACCCATTTAGGACGACATGTATGAATGGGTTTTTCACCCTTTTTCTCGCATACCTAAGCACCTAACTGAGCCGGCTACGATGTCTAATGCACCTAACGTATTTAATGTAAAATTAATTTAAGATTCTATGAATTTTTAATACATTTTATAGGAGATATTTCTATATTTTGGGGACATTATATATTTTTATATTAATTTTATATGATAACATTTTTCAATAAATTTAAATAATTAAATTTTATACAGTTTGGTAATTATAAAAAATTAATTTTTATTATTGTACTGGTGTAAGTTGAGAAATAATGGACATTTTTGCCCCTTACAGCAAATCTAGCTTCACTTTGACTCCTCAGGCTCAGGCAGACCACATTGAAATAGGAACAGTAATGCGCCTAGTTTTGCCGAACCACATTCATATACGTGTCCAATCTTACAAATGTGGTGCGACACGCCTCCATACCGCCCCCAGAACACCCCTTCATGTTAGGCGCATTCGAAGGTGTCAAGTCTTACGAACAATGTGCCTAACAAATACGTTAGGCGCATTAGAAATCGTAGCTGACTCAGTTAGGTGCATTGTACACCAGAAAAAGGGTGAAAACCCTTTCATACATGTCACCCTAAGTGTTAATAACTGTATAAGACTTATGACGAATAACATTTTGGCCAAGAAAAGGCTGTGGTATTACAATTTATTGAGTGATACTATAGGAGATGATACTTTAATTTTGAGAAAAGTAATGGTAAGGAAAACTCTACCAATGTTTTAAGAAGAGAAACAAATGGGCATAGTACCAGAAATTACTTCTGATTAGGATTGGTCTGGGCTGCTGGGATAAATTTTTCACCTGCCTTGATTACTGTAGTTGCTATCATTTGTGTCCCAAAAATCTAGTACACATGCTTTACTCATGTTGACAAAAGCCACAAAACAGTTATTTAGTTAGTGAGTCCTGAAGAAGAAAATTTCAAAGAGAGAAAATAGGTAGCTGGTAGGGTCCAGCACAGAAGGCCACTGAGAACCAAGGAACAGAAAAGGTTCAGGGCAAGTTTCAGGCAAGGTACAAACAAGGTACTGAGCTATGTACAGAGTAAGCTAAAGGCAAGGTACAAACAAGGTACAGAGCTAGGTACAAGACAGACTACAGGCTAGGTACAGTGCTATTGTACTTAAATTTGGATACAGACATTTTCTATACAGCCACCTTTTGTTATACGTAAAACTTTTAAATTGCTGTATTGCACTTTGGTGCGCCCCAGTTTTGTTCAAAAAGCCCACTTGTACTTAAATTTGGATACAGAAATTTTCTAGTAACTGTTGGTGTATTTCATCGGTACAAAAACCACCTTTTGTTATCCGTATAACTTTTAAATAGCTATTTTGCACTTTGATGCGGCCCAGTTTTTTTCAAATAGCCACCTTGTACTTAAATTTGGATACAGAAATTTTGTAGTAACTGTTGGTGTACTTAATTGGTGCCAAAACCAGTTTTTGTTATCCGTATAACTTTTAAATAGCTGTATTGCACTTTGGTGTGCCCCAGTTTGACCTTGTACTTAATTTTGGATACAGAAATTTTGTAGTAACTGTTGGTGTATTTCATTGGTGCAAAAACCACCGTTTGTTATCCGTATAACTTTTAAATAGCTGTATTGCACGTAGTGCAGCCCCAGTTTCTTTCAAATAGCCACGTTGTAAGACAATTTTGATAGAAACATTTTCTAGTAACTGTTCTCATTTGTTATTGCTGCAAAAAACGCAATTTCTCATCCGTGTAACTTTTGAATAGTTTTATTGCGCTCGGTGAATCTCAGTTTGGCGCATATATCGCACTTTTATGATTGTTTGTTGAAAACTATCAATTCCTAGTCCTACTGTGCAGTTGTAAATCCTTGGGACTGAAGGAAGAACACTGTTGACTTTGTCTTACATTTCTTCCACCAGACCGCATTTCACAGGTATTCGATAGAAACAATTCTGTTTCTAATCCGAGTTGGCTGTTGGAAATTAGAGGGATTTAAGAATAGCTGTGATTTGCCGTCTTTCAATAAGAGACTGTCAAAAACTCTTCCATACCTTTATAAATTAATATCTTTCTGAACATGGAGCGAAATGCAGGTGGAAAGCGAGCATAATGGGGTGTAGGACATGGAGGTAGAGGTACGAGAGAAGGTGCTCCTTCCAGTGTTGGTGACAACACGCAAGCTAGCAGATCTTCGGTTGCAGGACCGTCAGGCCTATCATCGCTGGGTCGGTGCCCTGTGAATCTCAGTAACGAACAGTGTCTTCAATCTGTCCTTCAGTGGTTAATGCAACCTGCATCCGCAGCCCTTACCTCCTCGTTCCTCCCAGTCACGGCCACAATGTCGTCATCATCATCGTCAGCTCTGTCCAACATGAAGCAAAGGGGCAGCCCAAATTTTCAACTCGGTACCCACCACTGTGGATAACCCATTTTCTGAAGACCTCTTTGATAACAAAAAATGCGGTTGGAGTCAGAAGGCATTTAAAAAGATCAATAGCCCAACGAGGATGATTTTGTCTGCTCTGAAGCCCAGGGACTGATGCCATCCGAGGAGGAGAAGGAAACCGGTCAATCTACAAAAATCCCGAGCGGTCAGCAACGCCTTGAAGTGCCTCGTGCTTGTAGCCCGCAGCTCCTGGATGCAGAATGTCAGGACGAAAAAGTTACCTGTGTTGATGATGATGACGACATTGCGGATCCAACGTGGTCTTTTCAGCAGAATTTGCTTGTGAGCGTTTTTTCATCACTTGATGGGAGAAGACGATGGGGGTAGTTTCAGAATGGGTCCTGCCTCAAAAAGGGAGAGGGGGGGCGGGGGGTCGCAACAAGGGTCCGCTGAGATGATTCCCAGCCACGATTAGCGGAAACACCGCTCCTCGCTTATCGCCGTCGAAAAGGTCCAGAACCTCTCAAGCCTGGGCCTTTTTCGAGCAAGCCTCTGATTCACCCAGCGATGTCATATACCACCTTTGCCGTAAATGCATCAGTAGAGTGAAAAATCTTAGGTGTTTAACCATCACCAACATGTCTAGTGACATGCAGCGAATGTCGAAATGGAGGGAAAACTTGGCCAAAAAAGGCCACACCGCTCCCGGGCTTCCAACCACTGTCACATCCTCTGTCTCCGCCTCCTCCTCCTCTGCCATGACCAAGCATTCCTCAGCTGCCCATGTCTTTCAGAGTCATGAGCCAGAATCAGCCTCCGCTTCAGCCTCCACCGTTGCCGAGTGCCACCAGTTTGACCCGCACACTGTACAGCAGCCAGTCTAGCAGCCAGCCTTCTGTCTACCAGGTTTGCGAGCAGAAGAAACACTTTAACCCAAACCATCCCAAAGCCAAAAGCCTGAAAGTCGGCATTGCCAGGCTTTTGGCCTTGGAAATGTTGCCTTTCCGTCTGGTGGACACAGATGTTTTCCGCCAAATCATGGCCCTTGCCTTCCCCCAATACCAGATGCCAAGTTGGCATTTCTTTTCCAGAAATGCCGCCCATGACCTGGCGTGCTACTTGTCATCTTAAATTTCAAGTGCGTTTTCTGCATCTGTGTCCTGCATTGTCCATCTGAACACCGATACATTGACTAGTAAGCAAGGCCAAGGCCGCTATATCTCTATGACAGCTCAATGGGTGAGCTGTGTGGATGTCTCTGGTGGTAACGGTGGCTCTCAGACTCGGAGCACGCTCTTCAAAACCGCAGGGATGGTGCAGGGTTCTTTCCCCCCAAGGTCCACTGGTAGCATCACGTGCCCCGAGATACCAGGCCATGTTAAAATTATTCTGCCTTGGAGACCATCAACACACAGGTCAGGAGCTGTGGACAGCTCTTCGCAACGAGACCGAGCGCTGGCTGGGTGACAAGAACCTTGTGCCATGCAAGGTGGTGTGAGATAACGGTCAAAATCTTCTGGCCGCCCTTAAGATGGGTAGGCTGGAGCACATTCCTTGCCTGGCACACGTCATGAACCTCGTCGTCCAGAAATTTCTAAGGTGCTGCCCGGGACTGGACTGCCTGCTGAGGAAGGCTCGGGGTCTGAGCTCACACTTCCGCTGTTCGCACCCTGCTTCATCTCGCCTGGCTGAGTTGCAGCGACAGCTCGGCCGCCCCGTCAACCGTCTCATTGTTGACGTGGCAACACGCTGGAATTCCATCCTCCACATGCTCCATCGATTGTGGCAGCAGCGCAATGCCATTACGCAGTACGAAGTGACACATGGCCTGACAAGCAGTGGTGCGGACCTCGGGGTATTGAGCCACCGAAAGTGGAGGCAGGTAAAAGGGCTCTGCACCATCCTTGCTAGTTTTGAAGAAGCCACCAAAATGGTCAGTGTGGACAATGCCCTTGTCAGCTTGAGCATTGTGGTGATCTTAGTTCTGGAATGATCGTTGGACACTCTGAAACAGCAGGTCCCACCAGCGACGGAGGAGGAGACGGACACAGATGCAGACACAGAGCCTTTCTCTCCGTCGAACTCAGAAGGCCGGACAGTTTCACAACTTTATCGGTCTTCATTAGGCAGTGGTTCGGTGTCCAGGGCTAGTGAAAGGCGGCGCCTAAGCACTCAGGGTACATCATATGAGGCAAGTCAGGGCTGTGTTGAAGTGGAGGAGGAGGATGAGGTATTCCTGGACACTGACGTTACTGATGTCCCTGCCTTGGAAAGAGGTTGGCATGGATTTTAGGCGGAGAAGGAAGATGAGGAAGATCAGTTTGCTAGTGCCCCTCGACCCAGAGGCTTTGGAAATCTAGGCTCCATCATTCACATAAGTGCTTGGATGCTCCATTTTCTCCAACATGATCCTCGCATTAAGGCCATTAAACTGAACAACAGTTACTGGGTGGCCAACCTCCTTGATCCCCGGTACAAAGCGAATCTCAGCACTTTCCTTCCACCCACCCAAATAGAGTGTAAAATGCAGGAATTGGAGACCGTGCTGATTGATCAACTGGAGACATCTGTTGTGTCTGCTTCACGTTCTTCAAATGTTACGGTGTAACAACGTCAGCAACGTGACGACAGTAGAGTGCCAAGTAGCCGCAGCAGGCATTGTGGCAGAAGCCTAGTGGGTGACCTCTGGCAATCCTTATTTACCACCTCACAAACGCATGTAATGCAGTTCACACATACAACACACAGAGACCGGCTTAAGATCATGGTGCACGACTATCTGCGTCTTAACACTGATGTTTTTCGATCAGTTCCGGACCCAATCGACTTCTGGGTATACAAAATGGACGAATGGCCCGAGCTCGCTGGCCACGCCATAGAGGTGTTGTCCTGTCCAGCAGCCAGTGTCATATCTGAGCGGACCTTCAGCACAGCTGGAGAAGTCATTACAGACAAACGTATCCGGCTTTCCACAGATAATGTTAATCGTTTGACTTCCATGGATCTCTGATGATGTTGTGGCCCAAATTGCCGAGGTCATCGATTAGTTGCCGGTCTACTTCACATTCCTATTCAAACAGAATTTTTTTTTTAAATGATCATTTCTTACTGCAATTTTTATTCTCAGTTCCTATAAGGTCATTTTGCTGGTTTTGCAGTGAGGAGACTGTAAAAGACACCAATTGTACAAGGTTTCATGAAAAAAAAACGTATTCCATTTACTCACTTCATCTTTAAAATTTTTTGCACTGTCAATGGTTTTGTGCTCATGGTGCTGTGAGATACATCTATAATCAAGGTCCTCTGGAACAGAAATATGGCTTCGAAGTGGCATTTCTCCCTCACAATTTTTAACAGTGACTGAGACGTCATTTTTATAATTTTTTGGGTCATGCTGCTGTGAAATACAGCTATATTATAGGTCCTATTATAAAAAAATGTGGTTTCTAACAGACATATGTTCTTCACAATTGTCAAGAGTGGCCAAAGGGTCATGTTCTGAATTTTTGGGGGCATGTTGCTGTGAAATACAGCTATACTACAGGTCCTATTATAAAAAATGTGGTTTCTAACAGACATTTGTTCTTCACAATTGTCAACAGTGGGTGATGTTTTTAAATTTATGTGGCATGGTGCTGTCAAAAACAGGAATAGGTAGGACACTGTTAATGGACACATGTTGCAAAATGACTTGTTTTTGCAAGATCTTTAACATAGCTAGCAATCCCTGTAGTGAGACAACCCATTTAATACAATTGAAAATAAGAGAAACAAAGAGGTGGTGGGATTCCATCCTATTTTAAAAATGTGTTTTCAAGAATTAAACTACTAAAAAACTTGCATGTACAAAATTTTCTGATACAAATATTCCCCTGAATTGTACAAGGAAAGGGACAGGAAGACTTGAACAGATGTAGATTATTTAGAGGACAAGGTTTATGGAGCACATTCGCCACCCCAATAACGGAGACAATTTCCTCCAACACGTTGAGTAAAACGAGAAAAAGAATGCCAAGAAAATGGGCACCTGGATGAAACAGGAGCTTCAACCACCAGCATTTCCAAGTGAAGCTCAATTTTTCTGCACTCATGCGGAGGGGCAAACGCTCTCGTAGAGGCAGAAATTTCTCAAGCGCTACCCAGGTCTTGACTGTGTAATGAGGAAGGCTGGAGGTCTTAGCTCACACCTCCGCTTCCGCACTCTGCTTCATCTGCGTGTAAATATATGACGAACACCAGCCCTGGCTCTCACTGCACCCACTGTAACTCCGACCCTGCTAGCAGAACCTGCGTGTTAATAGATGATGGACGCCAGCCCTTGCTCTCCACCACACCCACTGTAAGTCCGGCCCTGCTAGCTGAACCTGCGTGATCCCCATTTACAGCCTCACCCGCCTTGATCAGTAATTTCCTTCAACCCACTTGACAGTAGAATGCAGGATTTTCAGACAAGCCTCGTTGACCTACTGGGGACACCTGTTTCATTTGCTTCATATTCTAATGTCACAGTGGAACAATGTCACCAGTAGAATGGCAAGTAGCTCTAGCAGCAGCAGTATTGGAAATTAGTTGTTTTTAATATAGTTTTTTTTCTTATTGCGAAATTTTCTGCTGATGGTCCATAAGGGCACCTGTGTGGGTTTTTGGGTCATGCTGCGTTACAGGATTTTGGATAATCAATGTCCATTTCACAAAATACTGCTTCAAAGACTACTTTCTTCTGGCACTTTTTAATCTGTGCTTCATGCAGGTTTGAGGGTCATGCTGCGGTACAGGACAGGTATAGTTAATGTCCTGTTCAACTAAAATGGTGGTTCAAAGACTCCTTTTTCCGGCACTTTTTTAATCGGGGGGGTCATGCAGGTTTTGGGCTCATGCTGTGGCCCAGGACAGGTATAGTCAATGTCCAGTTCAACTAAAATGGTGGTTCAAAGACTCATTTTTCCGGCACTTTTTAATGTGGTCGACAGGTTTAAATGTCATACTGGGTCCAGGACAGTATAGTCAAATTGTATTCAACTAAAATGGTGTTCAAAGACTCCTTTTTCGGTCTTTTTAATTTGTGGGTCATGCAGATTTAAAGGGTCATGCTGCGGTCCAGGACAGGGAAAGGTAATGTCCAGTTCAAATAAAATGATGGTTGAAAAGACTCCTTTTTCCAGACTTTTTAATCTGGGGGGTAGAACAGTTTTTTTAAGGTCATGCTTCGTTCCAGACAGGGATAGTAAATGTCCAGTTCAAGTAAAATGATTGTTCAAAATAATACTGCCTTCTGCACTTTTTAATTTTGTGGTCATGCAGGTTTAATTCATGTGTGGAACAAGACAGAGTAGTGAATAGACTTGTGATTTTTTTCTGTGATTTTATAACCTAACTGTTTGCCTAAGATGTAGCACTTATCCCGTTTACTGTTTTGGATTGTTAAATTTCCCGCTTCTCAGCCTGTTTGGTGTAAGAACGAAGGTGTTGTTTACTTCCTAGACGTTAATGTCATGGATAATCTGTTATCGACTATTTGGATATCGTCATGATAATTGCCCATATCGTTATGAATCGTAACGATAGTTGACACAATCGCTCATCACTAATCCTGAGCACACAAAGCACATTGATGTGCAAAGTAAGCTAAGGCTAGGTCATCTGCTACAATGCCGTATAAGCTCTACTATATACAAGCTGGTAAAAAGATAATGTTGGCTATGTAAAGAGAGATATCAGAACACATTGTGCATCAACAGTTGCTTTATCAACTTTGTAGCCATGTTTTACCCCCTGTTTAGATGCTACAATGGCAATAAACATCCAAAGGGCTAAAAGAAGAAAGTGGCTTGGTTGGATTAATCATATTTTATTTGACATCATATGAGTGACTAGGAATGTGTGCATAACTAGCCAAAAAAAGAAGTGACACCAGAGTCAGTGTCAGCAGGTAAAGTGTAAGGGTCACTCCTCACGGCAAGGTTTTTGGTCAGATTTTTAGACCGTTTTCGGATTTCAAAACTGTCTGAAAAACTGACCAGCAACCATCCAATAGATTTAATAGAAAATATTTCAGAGTCCACACTGAACGGATTTTCTGCTGGATTGTTTTTTACACCGTCGACGTTCCGAAAAATGTGCAACATGCACAATCTTCTGCCCGGTTTTCGGTCAGAAGATGTGCATTTGAATCTATAATATCTAAAATATAATTATAGTATATTTATATTATAATTTATATAACAAATATTATAATTAATGTCATGGATTTCTCTACATTACATGTTGTTTGTTATATTTGGTGAGAAGAATGATACTTAAAACAGAATGAAAAGCTGTTGTCTCCAATTAAACCACCTTCAGCATATTGGGCTATAGCCAGATTAATTAAGTTAGCTGCATATGAATGTTTTTCTTATAAATGAGTCTAAAGTAAAATTAACAAGTAAGATTGTCATTGTTTATCGAATCCCTTGTGAAAGTTTAGATTTTTGATTAGAGGCTATTGGCCTTCATACAAGTGGACGAGTCATATTAAACACTAGGAAAGAATCCCAAATTTACAAACATGAAAAAGGACAAACAATATTATATACAAACAATATTATATTAGCCCTCATAATTAAATTGTAGAAAGAAAACAACATCGACTACACAGTCACATACTTTACATTGATCTATGGTTGCAAAGTAAAACTTAAACAGAAGGTTTTTAGTATACATTTTGAGAAAACTGTATAAACTCACCTGCCACCTTGCAGTGACCTCTTTTTAGTGGGTCTTTGATCTGTTAGGTGTAGCACTGCATGACGTCTCCCATTGCAATGCCAGTGGTACCTTTAGTGGAAGAAAAAAGAAAAGCACCCATGCCACCAAACTTCGTCTCCTTGATGAATTATAACTTTGTCATAATCTGCTTTTTTTTATACTTGCATACACAGTTACATATCTGATATTATGGGAGGCATGCTATCCGTTGATTTCTTCTTCAATCTGTTCTTCACAGGTCCTATAATTTCTTTTGTTCTAGAAATGTTTGCTCATGTAATAGCAAGTGTGTTAGGCTGAGATAAATAAAGGGACACCACTATCAAAATTTTCTTTTCACATATTGATAATCAAAATGCGACTAATATATGGATTTTTTTAATTGTCCGCACCAAATGTAAAGTGAGGTATGCACTGCCATTATATGTCTCCAAAATTACAGCTAGAAAAGGAAAATATTTTATATGTAACTTTAATTAAAATAAGACTGCTGAAATAAAAAAAATACTGTAAAAAATATTTTCCAGTTAATATTGGTTTTACCAAAAGTACTCCATTCTGATGGAAGTGTCTCTTTAAAGGAGTTGTCTGGTATTTGATAAAAAAAACAGCATTAAAAAAAACAAACAAAAAAAACAGGATTACTCTTGTGAATGGACTAAGCTGCAACACTAGACAGAACAGAGGTCCCAAGTACCCCTTTTGAATGGAATGATGTTCAGTTATGTGCACAAATCACTGATGGAGATAGCAAAGTGTGATGCTCAGCTGTATCCATCAGTTCTATAGAAAGTGATTGAAGAGATTGATGACAGAAACCAGGATAATGCTATACTGTCTTCAACTTTTTTATAAAAAAAGAAAAAAATCCATAAGTACTGTACACAAGTACAAAAGCAAATTTCAAACCTTCAGGCTGAATTTAGAGCCTACAACAAATCCAAAAACTGGAATCTGCACAAACTCTGTATTGATGCCTCTTCCCCACCTCCATTCACACCTAAACCCACTTTTTAAACCCTATTAGATGTTTCCTTCTTTGTAGCTTTACCACACATCATTAAGAAACTCAAACTTCATATCTGTTGTGATTCAGCATTTCCTTATTGATGTTTAACCTCTACTCAAGGTTGTTTAAAGTCATCTTAGAACACCTTGCAATTTTCATGCATGTTTTTGCAGATTTTCACACCCTTTATTTTCACAGATGATTAACAAATAGGAACCATAAAAGAACATCTTCAAATAGAACTGTCATGTCCTCTCCTCTCTGGATACTGCATTTGTTTGAAAGTATGAACAAATTCTTCTGGTCAGGTCATTGCATTTTGGCTCCACTAAACAAAAAGTCAAAGAAGAATCAATACCACCACTTCAAAATGTGTAAATTGCACAATGCTTTCTTTTTTTTCTTCTCCTTTTTTTTTACTTGCCTAGAGCATATCACAGACTTCAAATCCATTATCTGTGTTAGTTTTTGCAGTACCTACTTTGAGTGGCTATTGAGTGAGACAAAAAATAGGCACCCTGGTCAAGTAACATGAATGGATACGATCTTCCATGCAGTACAGCTTATGTATAACTACAACAGTGAGTTTTGCTTTTCCCTAATCCATAGAGAATTAAAAGCTTCTTATTTGTTCACACATGACTTTGTCAAGGGCTAATAGTTTGTTAAACTAATCTTACTCAAACTTCTTTTTTCTGCAAAACTTTTCCTTTTTTTATTTATTTCTCCAGATAATACCATTTATTTTGAGAGCTGTTGCTAACCTCTTGTGTCAAATACAGGACACCTTCAGAGTTCTTGTGGAGTTCATGAATTGAAGGATGTGAATTATATTTATGGCATAATGGGGATCTACACAAAATTTTTGATATTGTATCTATTTTGATCAGCCAAGTGGGGCCTTTAAAGATCAGACTTGTTTTTTCTAGCACATCCCACAGAAGCTTGATTAAACTAATATGTGGGGACTTTTTTGAACTTTTTGTTGTCCTTCCTCAAACCATTACTGAAGACTTTTTGCAGGATGTGTTATCCTGCTTAGAAAAAGTCTGCCATTTTGGAATTTATGTGTACTTAGGATGCAAGAATGTTTAGACTGGTGGTAGATGTCAAAATAATATCCATATGAATGCCAGTACCCAAGGTTTTCTAGCAGAGCATTGTCCAGAGCAGGGGTATCAAACTGCGGCCTTCCAGCTGTTGGGAAACTACAACTCCCATCATGCCCACTGTTATATATTATACAAATGCATGATGGGAGTGTTGCAAATAGCGCCGCAGCCCGCAAGTGTTGCGGGCGCCTTCGCAGCCCTATCGGTGCCCCGGCTTCAGGAGCGAGTGCCGCCGCTGCCCAGGTGTCGGGCGAAGGGAGCACTCGCCCCCCAGCATCCGATACTCACCCGGCCGCGCTCCTGACTTTCCACATCCTCCTGCTGCCCGGCGTGAGCGTCCCTGTTCTCTAGGGCGAGCGCGGTCCGGCTCTGTGAAATTTAAAGGGCCAGCGCGCCGGTAATTGGCTAATTACCGGGCGCTGCCTCTATATTACCTGGGCGCTTCCGCCCACTCCCCGACGAATCTTTAGTGCCTGTTGCCTATTGAGAAAGCGTTATTCTAGTCTTGTCTATATTCCGTACATTGAACCTTCTCGCCTACGTCCTACGACCACGAACCTTTGCCGCCTGTCCTGACCTTATCGCCTGTCCCGAATTACGAGTCTGCTTCACGATTCTTTACCAAGCTCACCCTTGGCTGCCACCGCAAGCAAGTCATGTCAGGGGTAGCGACCTGGTAGACTCCGGTGAAAACCTGGACCTACTTAGACTCCGCTCCCTGGCGTGACTTACACCACCGTTTGCGACAGTCCAGTGGATCCACTACCGCGCCCGTGACAGGGAGTTGTAGTTTCCCAACTGCTGGAGGGCCACAGTTTGACACCCCTGGTCTAAAGCATCACATTGCCTCCATTGGCATGCCTTTCTTATCAAAGCATTCTGATGGCATTGTTTTCTCAGGTAAGTGATTCACACTTTCAGCTGTTCAAAGGAAAATGTAATTCATTAGAGCGGTCCACCTTCTTCGATTGTTCCATAATCCAGTTCTGATGCTCATATACCAATATTATAGACACATTTTATGTTAGACATGAGTCCATTCAGGCATCCTGACCAATTTGCAGCTATGCAACCCCATTCACAGCAAGTTGCCATATATTACATATATTAAATGACTAGAAAAGAGGTTTAAATAGAAATGAATTGTTACTCCTCTTTTCTAGTCATGTAATCCAGCACACCACTTGGAACACACTAGTCTAATGGCAAACCAACCTTCTTTTGCTCTCATATACCATTAGCATATAAGTTATATACCCAACAGGGTTTTACCTTTGTTGATACTCACTGATGAGTCCATTACTAGCTGGATAAAACGTGTATGGGTTTTGTCATAACCTTGCCTGCTCGGGCATCGACGCAGTCTTCTGTCCAGAAGGAAAGGCGTAAGATGTGCATGATTTTGGTATTTGCCATTTTCTCAGTATGAACACTGCCCTACCAGATTCTGCTGACAATGATTAACAGGTTTCCTGCCCCACCTGCCTGCTGCTGCTGATCTTGTGCTGAGCAGCAGGTGAATTGGACGAGTTGTGGTTGACTGCTGTCTGCACCTATTATACTATGTTCTGGATGTCACGGAGCCGGCCCAATCACTATTTGGACCTGATCCCTGACTTCCTATTTTAGATCCTTCCTGAGTTTTGTTTCTTTCTGGTTAGAGCCTCAGCTTTACTAGTGCGTGTTTGTTTACCTTTTGCTTCTTTTGGATTACTGACCTTTTGCCTGCCTCCTGACTTTGTTTCTGCTCACTGTTTTGGTACCGTTTGCCCTTCCTGGTTCTAACCCATTCCTGCTGACCTTTCTACTATTGTGTTTGTCTGTCCTGTCTGTTTTGTGTTGCACTTAGCCTGAGTAGGTACTGTTGCCCAGTTGTCGCCAACTGCTTAGGGTCGGGTTGAAAAGCAGGCAGGGACAACCTTGGGATTATTAGCGTTAGGGCACACTGCCTGTCTGTCCCTGTATATCTGGGATCCCTAACAGGTTTTTCTTGTTTTTGGATGCTACCCCTGTCTTAGGGACGTTTTGGGGCATATTAGGTCCAATTTGGGAGTCACCCTTTTCAGGGTGGGGTATTTTCCAAGGCAGAGATTAGGAGTACCATTAAGGGATAGTCTTGGCACAACTTTACTCCTCATCTCCCCTTTATAGAAAGTCTAAGTCTAAGGCCATGTTCACACAGCTTAATCCAGGACGTATTTCAGTCCGTAATTACGTGCCGGAGTGCGCAAATTACGGGCTGAATACGTCCTAGTAACTACGGTAATCCACAGTTCTCATAGAGAACTATGGATTACGTCTCCTGTCCCTGCTCGGCGAATACACCGAGGGGGGAGATAAGTGACATGAGAATTACCAGGGCGTATCGCCTGTGGTAAACAATTTTGGGGCCGGGCCCCCCCGCTCCACCCCGGCCCACAGGCGAATTGCGGGCGTAATTACGTCCGCAGTTAAGCCGTGGAAATAGCCTAAGATTTTTGTTGCCCAAGCAACCAATCAGCATTCCGCTTAAAAAATAAAAGGGGCCCTGTTGGTGCTATGGGCAACAAAAAAAAGTCTTAGTTTAAAGACAGTTTTCGAATGTCCCCATGTCTTTCATCAATTACACCATTGATTTTATTTTAAAGGGTGGTAAGTGCAGATGTGATTTATTTTTTATTTTCTATTGCACAATGTTTACCAGTTTTATTATATTCTATTAAAAGTTATGCTTTAAAGGATTCTATACTTCTGGGTGATAATATTTTATATTGTTTCCCCCCATATTTAAAAATTGTTTGCCCTGTTTCACATAAATGAAAGTGATTTCTCTGCACAGTGATTAGCTTTAAATATTTAAGGGAAGGTAAATAAAGAATATTACCAAATACATTGTTGTTTCAGTTTTGTTTGGTTTAAGAGATAAAGCAGTTCTTATCTCCTGCTTGCTTACAGAAGCTTTCTTAGGTTACAAATCATCTCTCATTGCTCTAGCAAATCTGTCAGACCATGATGAGGACATGCTGAGTGTTGTCTCCAGTACTATATAATTCACTACTGTGGATCCACCAACTGCTTAAACAAGAAGTATGAGTCTCAAGGTGCATGTATATTTACTATTTTGCCATAGGCAAACTTAAACTCTATCAGTTCTCTATCTATTAAAACAAAAACGTAACTTTTTTTATATCAACTTTTAAACCTCTATACACACTTTTTAAAAAACCTGATCTCATCCTTCTTTTAAACCCTTTTTTTGCTCTGAAAGAGGGAAATCCCCCCTTTTTCTATCATCAAGTGGGGGAAACCCCCCCTTTTAAACCCGGGAGACCCTTTATTCTATAGCAAATATAGCTTCAGTAAGGGATCCCAACCCAAAACACTTGGGGCGCCCCCAAAATTATAGCCAAACAAAAAGGGCCCCCCTTGGTACCCCGTCTCACAGGTGACATTGTGCAGGGTGAAGTTCAAAATTTAAAAGTCATCCCTGACCTCGCCGAAATTTCCCCAGCTAACCTGGCTTTTTCAAGGTTTAAAAGTCCGATCCATGGGGTTGAGCTCACTTCCTTTTTCATTTTTGGTTTAAAACACCCCTTAGGGGCTCACCAATTAGCCATCAGAGAATCCAATAAAGCCCACTCCCCCTTCGCGCGCGCAACCATAACATATCCTCCCAAAGCTGCCCCCAGCCCATGAGCCATAACCTTCGTAAAATTCGCCATCCCCATAAGGGGGCTTGCGCCCCCTCTTACCTACTGCCCGTGCCAATGCACTGCACCAAAAAAACCCCTCAGCCTGCGTGAGGGCTTCCATCTCACTTCTCTCATATTATTGAAACTGGTGTTCCTAAATGAACTAAACAGACTAGGTATCCTTTTCACAGCCCCCGCCTCTTTGTAATTCCCAAAAGCCCCTTTCTCTTTAAATAATTTTGCTATTCATTGGGAATAAAAAACTCCACTTACAATGACAACTGCCCAATTTATCTTCCATAAAGTTTTCCCCTATGTATGTAATATGATATTCTTCCAAAGAGTGCACCCCCATTAAATACATTTTCCACTGTTTGTATAGTTTTGTCTAAAGACATTTTTCAAAAAATACTTTCTTTTTCACTGTAATATTCATAAAATTTTAATAATACTGTTGGCCATGGCTAACCCCCCCCCCTCCCTCCACATTCTGACTCACAAGTTCCCCTTTGAAGATTCTCTCCAAGGCTCACAGTAGCATCCAATCCCCCCTATCACGGGGGAGCATGAAAAAAAACCCCAGTATCCTCAAATGCCCCCGCATCCGCTGTCCCCCCCCATAGACCAGCCCCGCAAGCAGGAACAAAAAATCTCTACATACATAGTACATACATAATATCCCTTGCAAAGCAATTACATGCACCCAATTTTTTAAAAGAAACCGTGGCCCACGTGTGAATATCTGCATCATTACGGGGCCCCGGACAATGGGGAAAAAAGTAGGGAAAAGGGGGGGAGAGGAAGGGAAGGGAGGGGGGAAGGGGCGCGGGGAGATAAAAGGGAGGGGGGAAAAAAAAAAAAAAACACATATATGATCTGATGTTCCATAGTCATATATTCAACTGTGCTATTCCACTTCCCGTACTTAATACAATTTGTTTTTTAAAAAAATTTTATATGGGGAATCGCAAATCAAATAAATGCCGAAAATGAAAAGCCTTCATTTAGGCCTTTAGGTTTCAATGTTTTAAAGTCTGGTATCCATCTTGCCTTTCCGCAACAAAATTAAATCCAAAATCCCCCTTTTTTTTCCCCTAGCTTTTTACAAATTGCCCCAAAATTTTGCCCCTTATTTCGCCTTTATGTACTTCAAAATTTGGTCTTGCGGGGGAGTGTCCCCTCTAGTTTAAATAGTCTCGATGTTTCGAGACCCGACACGAAAACCCTGAGGGTTTTTTTCCCCATAGATTTTGGGGCAGGTAACATACCCCCATAAACCACCCCTCGGTTTTAAATTGATGAATTGCCTTATTCAAATCTTCTCTTAAAAAGGTTAACAAAATCTTTAGTTTTCCATAGAATGGACAGAATGAACAGTTGCCACGGGATAGAGCCTACCCCCGGAGACGAAAACCTTTTTTTTTTGCCATCTCCCTCAAAATGACTATGTACAAATTCATCCCTAAGATTTCCCCTCTTCTAAAAAGTGCACTAGGGTATTTAGTCACCTCGAGAATACTGGATCTGCCTTCAGAATGTGAAATGTTTTTAAATATAGCTTATTTCTTTAGCTCTTCATCAAGGTATTTTAAACGACAAATTAAATCGTTTTTTTTTTTCTTCTTTTTACTGATTTAAATGCCTTGTACTGGTCAAACCTATTAAACCCCTTTCCTAAAAATTTTTTTTGGATCCCCCTTTGCCTGAAAACGTGTTTTTAATTTATAATTCTTCATTGAAATCCTCAAAGTAAAACAGTTTTACGGCCCTAAAAAATTGGCCTATGGGAATCCCCTTTTTTTGTGAAGGGGGATCCCAATAGAGAAAAGTAAAAATATTGGGAGCCTATTTTTCCGAAATATCTTTGTCTGAATCTGCTTATTTTATCCCAACATAATTTTTAAGATCCAAAAAAATAATTTTTTTCCCGATGAATTTCAAATGTGAAATTTTATCCCCCAAATTTTATTATCATTAATCTAAAACAAAATCCATGAAAATTTTTCACTACCATCCCAAAAAAACGAAAATCATCAATAAAGCGCCCCCAAAATAAAATCCGATCTGTGAAAATTTTCAAAGGGGTTCAAAAAAACAAAACCCTCCCACCAACCTAAAAATGTTAGCAAAAAATTGGTGCACAGACAGTTCCCTTTGGCGGGCCTTTTTTTGGTGATAAAAAAAAAAGGGGCCATCAAACAAAAAATGTTAGTGTCAAAACAAAATCCAATAGCTGTAAAACGAAATAAATTTTTGGGTTTATAAATTGTGTATCTTGTGTTCAAAAATCTTTATTGCTTTTAACCCGGTCTGTTGTGTTACTGTATAGGTTTTACGCTAAAAATTTCAAGAAGGCACTCTCACTCCAATTTAAACGTTTTTCTCATCCGTGTCCTCGTTCTTTAAGAAAAAAAGGAAGGCCAGTGAAAAGGGCACAGTATACATCAACAAAAGTGCAGGTCCTTGTGTTAAATTGTTTTAATGAGCTATCGGTTTTTCCCCCGGGTTTTTTTGGGAAAACCCCTTTTTGCCTTTTGGAAGAAAAAGGTAGCAATAGTAGGATTTTACATTTTGCATAAATTTTTTTCTCCTCAGTAATTAAATTTTTTTTTAATTCCCCCAAACCAAATCCTTTCAATTTTTCAGATATCAAATTTGGGTTTGGGGCTTTTGGGGAAGCCTCTATATGTTTTGAATCACCAATTTCTTCAACCATCGCTCTATAGTCACTTTTATTTAAGTGACAATATTTCCACCCTTGTCACGGGTTTTGATTACTATCTCCCCCTTTAAATTTAGTTCTGCTGCTACTTTTCCTCCCATTTTTAAATTTAAAGAAGATGGTTGTCGTCTGAGTGCTAGTTTCTTTTGTCTTGCGTTACTACTTCCCCAAACGTTCCAATAAATTATATTGTGAATCGGAGGTGTATTCTAGATTTTGGCTTAAAATTTGTCAAAGGTTATCTAGAAATATGGGGTTCTTACCTTTAACCCGCAAATTTTTCAAATCACCCAATGTTTTCTCCTTAGTTTCCAAAGGTTTGTTCATCTTTTTTTTCTTTTTGATATTTATCAAAAAACCAACTTTCTAGAAAAGATTAAATTTTTAATACAAATTTAAAAATTTGGGCATGGGAGTGAAACGTAAGACCGTATGACAACCGTTTTTGATTTTCCTTAATCTTGAGGGATAAGTTAATCACTTGTGTGCTCCATTTTGTTATTTTGTGATTCCCCTTCTCTCGATCCCCTCAAGAGAATCCTTGGGGTTCTAAAAAAAAGGGGTGTATTTGTGTCTGAGATTTAGTTTGCGCGTGTTATAACCGTCCATTTCCCCGCCACTGGTGGCGTATTTGTATTGCCCTTTTAAAATCATTGCGTGCTCCCCCACCATGGGCCCCCCAACCCCAGGGTGCAGAAGAGGACAAAGTATTTTTACCCCCTGACCCTCTCCCCGATTGAATTCGAGGGTTCTGATCTTGCACTGCCTGAGTAGAAGTTTTTTATGCGTTTTCATTTGTCCAACCCCCTGTTTTTTCTGACCCTTCCCCGAACCTTTTCTTCCCCGAAATAGTATTAAAAGAACCGTGGAGGGTTCTCCACAGCAAAATCTCGGGGAAACTGACAGACTGAATAAGGAAGGTTTGTAGGGAAATTTAATATTTTTTCCAAATAAAACCTGATTGTTTCAAAAGTCTTTCCGACCCAGAATTTGTTATGTTTCCTTTCCTTTAATTCTTCCTCAGAGATTCTATGTTTCGTTGTAATTTTTTTTCAATTTTAGGGAAATCTGATGGGCCCCAAAGTTATTTTTCTCCACTATCTCCTATTTTAGTTGTTCACTTAATTTATTGAAAGAAATTTCTCATATTTGAAGATATTTCATCAATTTTAGAGACATTCAGTTAGCATTTTTTCCCCGCCCCTTTATAAAAAAGGGTCTCTAAAAGTGATTTGGTCTCAGGCTAAAACCGTAACCCCTATAACTTTGTTGTTGTAATATGTCCTGCTGGCTCTTCCCGCCTGCCCGAATTTGTTGTTTTTAAAAATTTTTTTTTAATTTCTGAAAGGCTATTGGATGTTAGTTTCATTCAAAGGAATGGTTGATTAGAAAATTAGATTTTTTCCCGTGAAAATGGGGTGTTTTCCCAACATGATATAAAAGGAAATGAGCTAGACCCCAAATTTATCGGACCCCTTAAAACTTTACAAAGCCAGGTTAGTGGGAAACATGTTGGGGAGGTCAGGCTGACGTTTTTAAATTGTGACTTCACCTTGCTACAAGTGTCCCTGCTGCGACGGTGTCACAAGGGGGGCCTTAATTGTTCTGTGTCTATGAGATTGGGACGACGCCCAAGTTTGGCTTGGGTCCCTTACTGAAGCGTACTTTGCTATAGATATAAGGCTTCCGTTAATAGGGGGGTTCACCAACTTATGATAGAAAGGGAGTTATTCCCCTTTTCAGAAGCAAAAAGGGTTAAATGATAGGATAGGATCCAGGTTTTTTTTTAAAAAGTGTGTATGGGTTTTAAAAGGGTTTAAATTTTAAAAAAATTATGTTTTGGTTTAATAGTAGAGAACGATAGAGTTAAGTTTGCCCATGGGAAAATGTAAAAATTTGTGATCAAAGTATCTTTGTTCTCGCGAGTTCCCAATTTTTTGGGTTTGTGCAAGGTTTCATGTGGCTCTGTAAAACCTGGTGAGACAACTCCATTAAAGCAAAGTAGAGCTGAGAGTTTTTTTTGTTTTTTTTTAAACAGATTTTAAATCATTTTTTTTTTCTAAAAACACAGAAGGTGTTAACACAGAAACACAACTCAATATTATTGCACCTTTTTTCTGAAGTTGAGATTCCAGTGAACTAAGTTTTTCCTTTGAATTTTTAAAAAGAAGAAAGGGGTTTCCTACTGTGTTTTGAGGCCTCCTTGTTAATATTATATTTTTCAGGTTTCTGTAGGCCTTCAGGTACCAAAACATAAGAAAAACTTCTCGAAAGAACTGGTTTTGCAACCTACATCTGATGCTCTCCTGAGATTTATCTGATGGAAATACAAGACTAAGAAAAGTTTAATGTTATGTTTTTGGCTAACTCTAGTGCTATCTGTTTAAGGAGATGTCCCGCGTATTTCTGTGTGAAAAAAATGGGCATCACGCAACATGGTGATGGAGAATCATCTGCCACATTGCTGTTCGATAGGCAAGTGGGGAGCCCTGTGGATAGAGGTCATTGGTGAGAGAGAGGTTGGGTGTCATAGTTGTGGGCAAATCCCCATGCACACATAAAATGTTAGAGTTTTCAATGTCTGTGTATTTTGATATGTAGCGCTAGTAACTGACTAAAGCCTGTTTGTGAGAAGTTGTCATTGGAGCAGTAGCATGCAAAGTGGGGTACTTGTTTGCAAAAGACAGAGTAATTGAGAGCAAGCTATGGCTTCAGCTGAAAACCTTAGCCCCAACTTGTGGAGCTTTGGATAGAAGGGTATTGCACAATTTCTGCTGGTAACTGGAGGAGAGGAAAAATAAAGGGGAGGTAGGAGTTTTCCAACCTCTTGATGCATGTGAGGTGTTCCTAGGTGTGCAATGTAAAAAAAACTGTGATTGTTCATGTCTTGCTAAACAATCTCCCCCGCAAGTTTTTCATCATAAGGTAATACCATAGAGGGCCAGTCCTGTAGGGTTTCTGCCCAGTGCACATTGGGTTAATGTCGCCACAACCATTTGACAGCTTTTTCAGGCCCAGGGAACATCAGTACACCACGGGTGGAAGGTCCAATTTGCAGATACACCACAGGTAAATTCATTTATTCTCTTATGCTTAGTTCTTTATGGAAAGTGACAGTGCATAATACTGGGATGCAAAAGATATAAAGGAGAAAGCATGTGTCATCCCTTACGTCCTAACTGTATAACCAGTTTTACTGAAAGTTTTCCTTTAGAATAATACCATCGTCGTAGTGTGCGTGGGTTCTAGTTCTTGCATATTTAAAGGGCCAATGCATTCTGCTGTTCTTCCTAAACCAATATTTGAGCACAATACACTATTTAAAAGATTCCTCCATATAAACTCTTTGTCTGATAAATAAATTTCTTGAGACCCAGTGCTGTAATTTAGTTTGGACTTTTTCTCCTGACCTTTCTTGTATCCTGACCATAGAATTAGTCTGTCAACTGCCCTTAATTTCTACTTGCTACCAGTGCTGAACAAACTCCATCTGCCTTTACCAAAGCAATCCAGTGGATTCACCTCTACGGCCAGGTAGGCTGTGTGTCAATTAATCACTATCCCCGTAGCAAGTGTCCTAGAGTCCTACTATTATTATTTGTTTAACCTTTCTTTGACATTTATTACGTAATCTGTCATATTTTGTCACCAGTAGACCTTAAGGTGGTAACATTAGATGCGGTCTGGTATAGAGATCATCCTTTGACTAGGATCATTCACAAGAGAATGACCCAGGTCACTGATTTTCTCAAAGCTAATGCTATAGCTACCTACAAAAAAATACAATACTATCCTAGGCTGCATTGTTCAGCTATCCAGACAGTTATAGGATGTGTACAGCAATGATTGGAACCTCAGTGCTCTGCATGGGCACCTCTTCATGCATTAATAATACAAGTACTCAATAAAAACCTCATCTGCTTTCAGCTGACAATTGTTTAACTTTTCTTTACACAGAGGCTCATGTTCTTTTTGCAGTATGACAAAGCTTAATGGAGGTTGTTGTGAAATGTTTTAATTGAAGGTCTCTTTCAATTATAGATGGCCTGAGTGACAAGTCCTTCTTTAGCATATGTTCCTACACTCTAAGTACACAGTATAAATCAAGTATAAAAGAGTTTAAGTGAAATATTTTTTTACTGCGTCAAAATTCTGTGTCATAAATGGAGACAGGTTTATTTTGTTCTACTGTAGTTTTTATACACACTTTCAAGTATTATAAGTGGAAAATATGTTACTGTTAAACTACCAAATACAGAGCATATTGGCACAAATTCACACTTTGTTTTTTGACAAGTTTATTCTAGATACTTTTTGTGAATAACTGAATGAGGGACTATGAATTAAATGAAAGTGGGCATGACTTTGTGGGAAAGGGCATGACTTATCTACTACAAAAAGTTTGATGTAAAATATTGCATTGAAGTAAGTCATTCAGTAGTTTATATAAAAAGTTAACCCTTTAACGACCGTCCACTGTCTTTTGACAGCTGGTGGATCGTGTTCTCTGTTGGACGCGTTGCCAAAAGACATGGTTGCCTTCAGAGGGGGTTTGCGGCTCCTAGTGCTGCAACTGCTCTAAGAACAGAGCTGTAGTTAACAGCTCTGTTCCTAGAGCAGTCTTCTGCATGGCAAGGACTGAAGGAAGCCTCTGATTCCTGCCATTTAACCCTTGATTGCTGTGGTCTGTGACCGTGGGAAGATCAAATGGGATTCCCCAGCGCCAGGTGTCCAATGAAACCTGGGCAATGTCTATACAGTCAGCTCTGGGGATCTAGAGTAGCCGCAGGACTGTCCGTAAAGTAAGTCTGCTGACACAAACGGCCACATGTAGGAAAACTGCCTAGGTCTAAAATTCACTTTGTTGCCCATAGCAACCAATCAGAGCGTCACTTTCATTTTTCCAGAGCACTATAAGAAAGGGGCACTCTCGTTGCTATGGGCAACAAAGTGACTTTAAGACCATGACAGTTTCAAACATGTGGCCCATAGTGTAATGTATTAGCATTGAGGAGTATTAAATTATTACATTATTAAATGTTAAAAAAGTGTAAAAATAGTTATCCCTTAATGGATTTTTTTTAAAGTAGACAACATAAAGAAGTGGTGATTGAACCAAGTGGAGTGAAAAACAGGAGTGAAAAACGGGTAAGCAAACAACCTTTATTTTTTAATCTTCATTGCTGTGTAACAGTTCTTCAGTGCACAGTCTGCCACATGTATGCACTGCTGGATCAGCAGGTCCAGGGTGAATACCACTGTGATGTGAGCATGTTGTTACTCTGGAAACTCGCATTAGAGATCTGGAGGAGCAGAATGCAATACTAAGGGTGATTGACAATTATGAGAGTAGTTTGCTTCTCACAGACCAAGCAGTTTGTGAGTTAAATGCAGGGGAGTAACTACTGAGGTAGCAGATGTAGCAGTCTGGGCTGGTCCTCCTTAAAACATGGGCCCCATAGCAGCTGCCCCTACCTCTGCTACCCCGGTAGTTCCGTCTCTGGGCCCGGCCAGCAATGAACTGAAGCTATGTAATGTAGTGCAATCTATGGCAGATGTTCATAAATTAAAAACAGACCTGGACACACTGAATGTTTAGGCATCCACTTGGCAAAAGAGGTTCAATGTGAGTAAATGTAAAGTTCTGCATCATATGTCCTAGGGGGAAAAAAACTAGGAGAATCGCAGGTTGAGAAGGATGTGGGCGTTCTTGTAGATCATAGATTACAGAACAGCATGCAATGTCAATCAGCTGACTCTAAAGCCAGCAGGATATTGTTGTGCATTATAAGAGGCATGGACTCGCGGGACAAGGATGTATTATTACCGATATATAAATCATTGTAACAGCCTCAAAAGGAATATGCCGTTCAGTTTTGGCTCCAGTTTATAGAAAAGATGTAATGAAGCTAAAGAGAGTGCAAAGATGAGCAACCAAACTAATAAGGGGAATGGAGCATCTTAGTTATGAGAAGAGGTTAAAAGAATTCAACTTATTTAGTCTTGAGAAAAGACGGCTCTGGGGAGACATGATTAATTTATATAAATATATAAGAGGCTGCTACAAAAAGTATGGTGAAAAATTATTTTATCTAAAAATCCTTCAAAGAGGACATTCCCTTCATCTGGAGAAAAAAGAATTCAACCTCCAGAGGAGAAAACCCTTCTTCACAATGAGAATCGTAAATCTGTGGAATAGCCTGCGAAGGTGCTGATCACAGCAAGAACAGCTCAGGGTTCTAAGAAAGGCTTAGATAACTACCTGAAACTAAAAAATATTAATACCTACGTAGCTGTTTAAAATTCTAGATCCAGTCTAATGACAATTTTGGGAGCAGAAATTAAATATTCATTTAGGGCAGATTGGTTCTTGTTTTATATGTTCCAAGTCTTCATCAGTAGGGGAAACAAAGCTTAAAAATTCCATCTCCCCTTTCCTTCATCCACATCTTTCTCCACCCTTGTTTGAACTTGATGGACATAAGTCTTTTTTCAACCGTACTAACTATGTAACTATAAATAATAAAATAAATATTTAATAAAAAATTATTTTACATACATTGCTAGAAAAAAAATTTACCATTTAGGTATACACTGACCGTATAATTTTTAAAAATTAAATAAAAAGGTTAATAATGCAAAATGGAATGGTGTAAAAAAAAATAAAGCAAATATTGCAGAAAAAGTTTTTTAGTTCATCCCGCAAATTAAAAAGTAATTTTATGAAACACAAAGAAAAGGGGCCAACTTACAGCTCAGGGAAAATAAACTAAATGGCTAAACAATAAACTAAACCCAGTATGAGGCAAAATAAGCCCCAGGGCTACCTAGGAGAAATATAACAGGTGTAGACATCTAATTAGCAGTAACTCCCACACCCTTCCACTAGGAAGGGAATAATAAAAAACGCAATTGGTAAATATAGTTCAACCAGTATAAAAAAAACCACAATTCATACAATAGGAGCTGACAAATGCAAAAATATGATAATACAACCATCACAACTCCATGATGAGGGAGAAAATTTGCTAATTTTAAATTGCTATAAAAAGGCTTATAAAGGGTGCCTGGTATACATTTACGTATGGTACACCATCCTGGCTTACAAGCAATTGATGACGTCCTTACTATTCAATTGAGTGGCCTGCCCAGCACATTTCAAGTGTCCGACACAAAATACTGACACCCTCTGCTCCCCAGTATTAAGGGCAAAAATTACATATGGAAAAAAAAAATCAATATGAAAGTATTAGTTGTTACAGTAGCCACAATATTTGCGAGCACGCAACCTGTTAGGGGTCCTCATTATTTTGTGAGTAAACTATATTTATGTGTAAACTCAAACTATGCCCTTCAAAAATACAACTTCCCTCGTAAAACAAGTTCTCATACAACTGTGTCACTGAAAAAATAAAAAATTAAATGTAAAAATTTAGTGGTCATTAAAGGGGGGTCTGTTATGGCAAAACCTTCCCTTTAGGTCTTTTCAGGCCTGGTGCTTAAGGAGGTTAAGTAAGTTTTAAGATGCAATAAAATTTTTCATCCATAGTCACTGGGGAAAAAATTTTTGCTCTTTAGCGCTCAGTTGAGTTTACCAGGGTTGCAAATCTTCCCTAAGTTTCTAATAAAAAAAAATAATATTTTAAACCCCTTGTGGTACATTGCAGTACATTTTTGTTTGAGTTTATAGACCTAAAATTTGCTGCATCCAGCATTGAAGATATTTTTGGGACTTGTTTTATGAATAATGCTTTAAAAGGAAAAAAAAGGGGGAGTCGCTTAATTTTAATAAAATATTCTTAAAATACTGCTGGACTTATAAAATAAAAAAAACTTTTTCACTTTCTTAAATTTTATTTTTGTATCTTAGTAGAATAGAACATAATTGCTCCAGTCAAACAGTGACATCAAGCAATAGCATGTGACTGCTGCAGCCAATCAGTGGCACAGAGCATGTGCCATATAGGACACTATAAAGAAAAGGAGACATGAGAGGGGTCACTGATAAAAAGAAGAGGCACAGATGAGCACTCTAAAGAGAAGATGGCATTATAAAGTGATGAGGGAACTAATAAAGAGCAGGGGACAGAGAGAGGGCACTGTAAGAAAAGAGCACTAATAAAAAAGAGAAACTAATCGAGAGAAAAGGGCACAGGAGGGGCACTATCCATGAGAAGAGGGCACAATCAGAGGGAAGGATTACAGAGGGGACACTGTCTGAAAAAAAGGAAAATTTAGGCTATGTTAACACGGCTTAAAATGGGACGCATCTCTCCCCGTATTTTGTGCAGTACGGCGTGAAATACGGGGCGAGATGCGTCCCAGTCATTACAGTAATCCACAGTTCTCATAGAGAACTATGGATTATGTCTCCTCTCCCTGCTTGCACAATACGGCGAGAAGGGAGATAAGTGACATGTCAATTATTCACGGCGTATACGGGCCATGAATAATTAATGTCTATGGGGCCGGCGGGCTGCCGGCTCCCCCGACTCTTGCCCCCGCTCCTGAGCACACGGCGTAATTGCAGGCGAAATATGTCCCGCAATTATTGCCGTGTGAACATAGCCTTAGAGAGAAGGGGCAGTGTTAGAGAAAGGGGAAAAATATGGGGCACAGAGAAGGGGATAACGAGGTGCACTATTACAGGAAGTGTGTAATTACTGAAAAGTGGTTATACAGGGGACATTATTGCAGTGAGATTACGGTGAGGGCAGTGATTATAGACATTATTACAGAACAGAATCAAAAAAGGGGCAATGAAGTATGAACTGTTACTGTGTAGGGCCTATAAGTGGAACAAATAGAAATATAGGACCACTCTTGTTAGCTGGGACCATAGGGTGCACTATCAACACCTGGGTCACTTTGAATGGGAAACTTATGTAGAGATGGAGAGGGTCTTGAAAAAGCAAAGAGCCTATGATGATTATGTGGCAAATTCTTCAGAGATGAGCCGTGGCTGGAAGAAATCATCTTGTCTTTCTGTACTGGATGGAAAAGAAAAGGGAATGAGTTTAAAATGTCACCTGTGAGTCACTTGATGTAATTGTTTATTTTGCTTTTGTGTTGGATAAGTTCTATATTCATTGTTGAGATTCTATGCATCATTTTTACTTTCTTTTTTTGTGTTGATTTGATGAGTTGTTTAGAGTAGTTGCTAGGGTTCTGAAACATCCGGGGGTCAGACCCCTGTGTTAAGTTTTGCTCAATAGGACTGAGTTCACACAAACATTTTTAACCCAACTCTTCAATGGTGGCATGTATTTTTACAAAGAGAAAAAAATGTATGCCCCTGTCAATAATTTTACTATCCACATACCGTATTTTTCGGACTACAAGATGCACCTAGGTTTTAGAGGAGGAGAACAGGAAAAAAAAATGTAAGCAAAAATATGGGCTGAAGTATAGTTTTTATTGGTACCATTTTGGGATAAATGCAACTTTTTGATCATGTTTTATTCCAATTTTTGGGGGATATTAAATGACCAAAAAACCAACAATTTTGGTGTTTTTTATTTTTTTCGGTGTACAGCATAAGGGATAAATGATGTTATAGTTTAATAGATCAGACTTTTACGTACATGGCGACCCAAATTACTTTTTTATTTTTTTTATTTGTAAAACGGCAAAAGGGGGTGATTTAAACTTTAATATTTATTTTTTTAAACTTTTTTTTTTACTTTAATACTTAGTCCCCTAGGACACTTGATA
>JAODAL010044485.1:0-32842 GCA_025379985.1 Phyllomedusa bahiana | reverse complement strand
AAGCTGGACGGGCAAAAGTGAAAAAACCCCTTTTTTTTAAAAGTAAAAACGGAAAAAAAAAAGGTTTTTTTTTTTTGCCCCCTAAAAAATCACCTGCGGTAAACGAAAAAATTTGCTGTTTTTCCCAAATTTAATTCAAGGTCCCTTCTATCAAACAAGCGGGAACGGCCCCAAAAGTAAAAAAAAAACCCCTTACCCTGAAAGGGAAATACGTTTAATAAACTTTATTTTTTGCACCTAAAAATACACCTGCGGGATAAAAAAAAAAAAAATTAAACTGTTTCAAATTTTTAAGTGCAAGGTCCCTCTATCAACAAACCCTTGGACTGGGAAAAAGTTGAAAAAAAACCTATCTGAAATGTATACGGGTAATAAAAAGGGGAGTTTTGCCCCTCTTTTTTTTTAAAAAAAAAAAAAAAACTTTTAAAATTCCCTTTTTAAAAAATAAAAAAATTTTTTATAAAAAAATTAAAAATTTTTTTTTTGTTTTTTTTAAAAAATAAAAAAAATTTGTTTTTTTTTTTCCCTAAAAAATTTTAAAACCTGCGGGGGACCAAAATTTGGGGCGTATTAAAATTTTTAAAGGGTAAAGGGGTTTTCCTTTCTATCAAAAAAAGCTGGACGGGCCAAAAAGTAAAAAACCACCTATCTAAAAATGTAAAAATATAAAACGGTATTTTTTCCCATCAAAAAAATAAAAACCTCAGTGAACAAAATTGCTGTTTTTCCAAATTTTTAAGTGCAAGGTGCCTCTATAAAACAAAGCTGGACGGGGCAAAAGTGGAAAAAACACATATGGGAAAAATGTATACGGATAAAAAGGGTTTTTTTTGCACCTAAAAATACACCTGGGGTGACGAAAAAAATTTGCTGTTTCAAGTTTAAATTTGAAAGGGGTGCCTCTATCAACAAAGCGGAACTGCCCCCAAAAGTGAAAAAACATGCATCTAAAAGGTAAAAGGGTTTAATAAACTTTTTTTTTTTGCCCCAAAAAAATTACACCTCGGTGAGAAAAAATTGGGCTGAAATTCAAATTTAATTGAAAGGTGCCTCTACCCAACAAAGTTTGGATTTGGGCAACGGGAAAAAAAAAACACCAAACTGAAATTAACGGATAATAAAATGGGGGTTTTGCACCAACCCAAATAACCTTGAAATTTGCTAGAAAAGATCTGTATCCTAATATAAGTTTTCGGGCTGCCCGACATACAAAGGTAATATTCAACAAAAAACTTTTAATAAAAACCATTGAAATGCAATGCCCAAACCCCAAAGCCCCGGGCTGCACAATATCCACAACCTTTTAAACCCCCTTTTTAAGCCCCTTTTTTTTTTTTTTGGGAAACGTTCGTTTTTTTTCCCTCCTCGCCTTCTGAAAGCCCATAACTTTTTTATTTTTCCACCTACATAGACACATGAGGGCTTTTATTTTGTAGAAGAAGATGTACTTTCTAATGGTTTTATTCACTATACTATAGAATATACTGGGAAACCGCAAAAAAATTCCAAGTGGGACAAATTGTGAAAAAAAAATGTATTTTCGCCATGTTTGTGGGCGTTCAATCTTCAAGAAAATATAATGTGTTATCTGTATTCTACAGGTTGTTACGCATCCGACAATAGCAAACATGTAGGGTTTCCGTTATGTTTTGGTACCATAAAAAAATTCCAAACATTTTCTATTTTTGAAATTTGCGCCATGGCGCCATTTTGTGCGACCAATAACTTTTTTTTACTAACACTTACGGAAGCCAGTGAGGGTGCATTTTTTGCGGGCTGAAGTGTACTTTTTATCGCTAGCAGATTGGAATGCATGCGACTTTTTTGATAATTTTTATTCCATTTTTTGAGTGACGTAAAATGACCAAAAACGCAATTTTTGCCGTTTGGAATTTTTTTTTCTTCTACGGTTTCAGCGTACGGGATAAATGATGTTATATTTTTATAGATCGGACTTTTTTCGGACGCGGCGATACCAAATATGGGTAACTTTTTTTATTATTTTCATGTAAAATGGGGAAAGGGGGGGTGATTTGAACTTTTGATACTTTTTTTTTGTACTTTAAAACTTTATTTTTATTTTTTTTTACTGTAACATTTAGTCCCCCTATGCTTGACCACTAGGGGGCGCGATTGTTAATACAACCTAATGCATTGCATAGGCAATGCATTAGGGTGTACAAAGATGGTGGTTTCCCCACTTCCTGTCTACGGACGGAAGTAGGGCAAACCGGCCAGGGTAAGTGACGGGAGCCTTCACACGGCTCCCCACCACCATGCCCGGACATTGGATCGGCGCAGCATAGCTGTGCCGATGCCGATGACCGTAATGATCGGTGCGCGGCACCGATCGGCGTTCATTCAGATGCCGCGGCCATCTTTACCGCAGTGTCTAATGGGTTAAACAGCGCCAGCCGCTAACACCTGGCGGCTGTGTGAGGGGGTTGCGGAGCAATCCCCCTGCAAAGCCCCTTAGCGGCCCTGGGACGTACTCATACGCCCAAGGTCGTTAAGGGGTTAAAGAGCTTGTCTGTGTTCGCCTGTGCCCCCCCGCTTCTCCCCGTGACTTTACAGGGCTAGATGCTCCTTTATAATTCTCAGCCTAAGTACCTAAAATCTGCAAATGTCTAATCTACCTAAGTTCTAATGTTCACAGCTAAAAAGCATAGCTGTCTGTGTGAACAAATAGAACAATTATCGCTGAGCTGTTTGCTGAGCTGTTTGGACAGAGGCCGAGCGCACGTCCTACTCCTAGGAAAAACTGACCCCCACTGATCATGAACAGAAGCCTGTTTATGAAAACGAGGTGATTTTTTGCCAGCCAATCCAACCATACACATCCAGCATGATTGCACACAAGCTCCCCCCTGCCTATTCTTAAGCTGATTTGGGCCGCCAAAAGACAGGAACGGCGAAAATGGCGCAAAAAAAGTTTATCGCATTTTTTTACCAAAATTATCCCCCGTGATCTAAAAAATCCGAAAAACATAAAAACCGGCCGATTTCAACTTTGTCATAATAATCGCCAACACAGTCATTACTCCAAAGAAACATATAAAACCCCGTTTAAGTTTGCACATGCACACAAGAACAAAAAATACATTTTTTAGGGCATTTCTGTGGTCTGACAAAACTAACATTGAACTTTTTGCCAAATGACCATCATTACATTTGGAGTAAAAAGAAAAAATTTTAAAAACCCAAAGGAAAACGCCTTTCCCAACGGTTGAAACTTTAGGGTGGCAGCATAAATGTTGGGGGGTTGTTTTTGCTCCCAGGGAGGGCCCGGGTTTGCAATTCCCCAAAAGGGGGGATGGCATCATGAGGAAAGAAGTTTAAATTGGAATACTGAAGCAAAATCTCGACATCAGCCAGGAAGTTTAATCCCAAAAGGTGGATTCCCCTGGACCCCCGCAAGCAAATTGATAGTTAAGCCCGCCGGGCGCGGGGGTCAAATTTAAAGGGCCCCCAGTTTTCCCACCAGTGTTCACCCTTTCCTGCCCAAAGTGGGATGGACTTGCTGGGGCGTGGGGCCCTTACCGGGTTTCGTTTACCCCTGCCCGTGACTTGCCCGGATGGCGGCCCCGGGGTACAGCTTTGGAAACAAAATCGTAATCCAAAAGGCGAAAGCCCGGGGACAGGCAAAGGTCGGGAGGGGGCAGGGGGTTTGGTGGTCAAAAGACGGGGCGGGCCCGGCCAGGGCAAGGCGGAAACAAAAAGGGTTCCGGGAAAAGGGTAAGCGGGGCGGACGGGGGAACACGGGTAGAAAAAGGGAAGGGAAAACTTCTAAATTAAAGGCAAAAGCACTCCAAACACACCCCAACCCAAAACCTGGCATGGAGTGTGGGATGTTTGGCCCCACCAAAATGGGTTCAGCGGCCAGCAATGGCCAAAAAAAGGGGTTTGCTTTCCCTTTTAAACCCCGGCCCAAAGGCCGTCACGCGCCCCGCCCAAAGCAGCGGGTGGGCCCCCGGGGCGGCCAGCGGAGGCCGGACACAGGACCCCGGGAAATGGTGAGAAATGGGGTTTCCTGGCAAAACAGAAAGGGAAACGGCACCCCCCCGGCACCTTGCCCCCGGGACCCCCCTTTGGAGCGCGGGGGGGACGGCCGCGGCTCTCCCGGCGCTGAGCCCTGTAAAAATTTACCCTCCCCCTTAGGTCTCCCCCCCCTTTTTTTTGGGAATTTTAAGCGGGGGAGATCGGGGGACGGGTTTTTGGCCCTTTCTGGTTCCCATAAAACGCCCCCCGGGACTGAACCCCTTTTCCACCCAAATAAGGAAAAAACCCCGCTTCCCCCTCACTGTCTTCTCCCCCAAAAAACCTTCTTGACCTAAAAAAATTTTTTAAAATTTCCTTTTTTTTAATTAAGACAGGGGGAAGGCGAGACAGATCCCAAAGGGAAAAGGGCTTCAGCCCCCAGGGCTTAGGGGGGACACTTGGAAGGCGTTGGGAAAACTTTGGGTGGGGGGGGCAAGCGGAGCTTGTTATATCGGGGTTTCCATCCCCCGAAGTCCAAAAAAGGGGCCCCCAAGTTTTGGGGGGCCCAACTTGAAAAAGGGGAAATTTAAAAAAAAAAAAAAACCCGGAAAGTCCCTTGGTGGAAAACCCAAAACCCCTTTTCGCCCGGCTAAAATTTTAAGGGGGGGGAAACCAAACGATCCGTCAGACCTAAAATTTTAGTGCGAGCAAAAGCCCAACCCGGGGGGCCTCCCCGGTGTGATTTTCCCAAAAGACCTTGATGCCCTTTACTTGGGCCCCAGGGAAAAGGGACAAAGATGAGGTAGCTGGGGGGAAAGAGGTGGGCGGGGAAAAAAACCCCAAAGATAAAAAAAAAGGGGGGAGGCCCCAGGGTTTCCCGAATCAAAAAGATTTTATGGGAAAACTCCCCCCCAATGGGGAGAAAAACGGCCCATTTTACCCCCGGGGCCCGGGGGGGACAAAAAAATGCCGAAAAGTGGGTTTCCCCAAAACCCCTTTTTTTTAACCACCCCCCCTACCTGACCTTTGGGTTTTTTGAGGGTGGAATGCAGATGAAAAATTAGCGGACCTCCCAAATTTGACAGCCCCAGACCCCCCAAAAAAAAATTTTTTCAAAAAACTGGACTCCCCTATCAGGCCCAATTTTAAAGGGGTCCCGTGCAATCGGAAAACATGCCCAGAAAAATTTTGGGGCCAGTTTGGGGCAGGGGGGAAACCCCAGGCAAAAGGGAAAAAAGGGCCCCGGGAAAGTCCACCCTTTTTGGGGGAAGAATGTCCCCCCCTTCAGGATTCTGGGCCGAAAGGGAAAAGGAACGCACATAACTTCCCCCCAGGGGCAAGTGGGGGGGAAAGATCCACGGGACCCGCCATGACGAGCCTTTCCCGGGGTAACTTGTGCTGTGGAGGAGACTCAAGCCCCCCCCGTATCCGAAAAAAACGAGATAGGGCCCCGGGTTTTTTTGGACGTTTTTCCCGGCGGGCCGAAAAGTGCAAAAACAAAATTCAAAACGGGCAAAAAAAAAGGGGTCCTTTGGCCTCCCGGGGGGTTAGGTTTTGACCCATGAAAAATATAGGGGGTTTTTTTAATGGTCATTAAAAGAGTTAAAATGGGGGTGACGAGCCCCCTCTAGCGGGTTGACCCCACCCCTTCTAGACCCAATTTTTAAAAGGCCAAAAAAAATTCGGATCCCAATGGTAAAATTTTTTCCCCGGCAGGAAAAAACCCTTTTGGAGAAAAATCCACAAGTGTCCCAGTTTCCCCCCGGGGGAAGGATCCCCGCGGGAAAAAGAAACCGGGGCCCCCCCAACAGAGAAGCGCCCCATTTCCAGAATTAATGGGCGGTTTTTAGGGTGGGGCGAGCCCAAAAACCGGAGCAGACTAAATGTATTTTTGAGAGGGTTTTAAAAGGCTTTCTTGGTTTCCCGGGGGGCCCAAAGGATTTGGGTTTTGGTTTTTTTTTCTTATTTTAAAAGCCCCCCAGGGGACCCCACCAGCGTAAGAATTGGGGAAAAAAATTTGGCCCTTTTAAAATTGGCAAACCCCCAAAAAAAAACTTTTTGAAGGGCCCCCAAAGGGGGCCCCCCGGTTGTGGCCATTGAAACACGGCGGAGATTTTTAAAAGGGGACCCTTTCCGGAGCCCCCCTTGTCAAAAAACAAATGTCCCCTAAAAAGGGAAGCTGGTAGTTCAAAGGGGACACTTCTCGGGTTTTGGGGAAAAGAGTAAAGGGTGCGGAGTCGCCTGGGGGACCGGGCCCGGAGGTGGGGGATGATTTTTAAAAGGTCAGGAAAAAAAATTTTGGAAATAAATCCAAGTAAAAAAAAATAACAAAAAGATGTAAAGGGGCCCCGGGAAAGGGATCTCGTTAAACAAAGTTTGAAACAAAGCAGGGGCTTTTGCAGAGACCGAATGGAAATAACCAAAAATTTGGGAAGGGGCCCCCCATCCCGCGTATTAAACGCCGCTTCCACTCAACCTTCTCGAATGCAAATTTTTTTATAAGCACAGCGTAGATCCAGTTTGGGAAAAAAGATTTTCCCCACCACAAAAGGCCCCGGTCAAAAAAGTTCTGGGATAAAGGGGCCAGGGGGACTTTTTTTTTTACCGAAATTTTTTAATTTAACCCCCGATAGCCCGATGCG
The DNA here is from genome assembly GCA_025379985.1 of Phyllomedusa bahiana. Lineage (NCBI taxonomy): Eukaryota > Metazoa > Chordata > Amphibia > Anura > Hylidae > Phyllomedusa > Phyllomedusa bahiana. The sequence goes on along the minus strand of JAODAL010044485.1, from coordinate 26,222 downwards.
GGGCCGGAGAGACTGGGCCCCTTTTTTCTCCACGAAAAAGAAGCCGGCCCCTGCAGGAATTGCCCCCTTGTGCCCTTTGTCCCTTGCTTTTTGCCCCCTCGGTCTTTTCCTTTAAAACAGTTTGAAGGGGCTGGATAAAAGACCGCGGGGGGGCAGGGGTTGCCCCCTTGTCCCTGACCCTTGCCCCCCTTCCCCTTTCGGTCGGGTTTTTTGGGGGCTGAAAGGGGAAGGAAGACGGGCCCCACGGGGGGGCGATTATACCCTTTTCCCAGCATCCAGGAAAGCTGGGGTGCATCCCTTTCCCCCAAAAGTGGCCCCCAGTATTCCTATCATGGACAGACATTTCCTTACTATAGATTTTTTAAGTAAGTTTTAAAATCTTTTAAGAAATGTTACATAACTTGATGTCAAGAACTATGACTTAACATGTTACTAAAGCATAGCACAGCTCAATTTTACAAACTCACTGTCTGCTATTTCCTATACTGCAGGCGCCAGACACTACATTATTTTTGTTTGGGTTTAATTTTGGGAAAACCCCCACCACCAAGATCCAGGGTGATATTATGGGGGTTTTGTTTTTAAAAAAATTCAGACAATACTTTTTAAAAGTAAAAAATAGGTAATAAAGGGTAACCAGGCATATTAGAAAATGTGAAAAAAACCCAAACCCTCCCTTTAAAAAACATTTTCAGAAATATATAAGTTATTTTTCACATGGAAAGGTAAAGGAGGCTGTAAAATATGACACTGCTCTCAAGAGAACGTCAGAAGTACATGCATTTACTTGTGTGTTTGTCATTTTATTAATTTTTCATAGCCCAAAACAATTCAAATGGAACACACAACCAAGATGTGAGGTCACGCTTTTAATTTTATACTACATTTATTTAACATTAGCTGCCGAAAAAAACACACCATATAAACTATATCACATACTGTATGTCCCATTGCAGCTTGTGGATAGATTACATGCATATTTTGATGTGAAACACACGTGTTGTCCACCCCAAAATAGACATAAAAATGCCTTGTGACCAAAGCCAGAAACTATTAAAATATTCATCAAACCTTAAAAGAGTTGTTTACTTTTTATTATGTATCAAATAGGAAATCATACAATTTTCTAATATACATGTATTAAAAAAAATTCTGCTCCTCTGTCTCTTTTATACCAATGCAATAGCTGCTATCTAGAAAAAAAGGTATTATCCACAGTCATGGCTCTCACTGACTAACTGCATAGACTAAACATGGTGTCAGTCAGGTGACCTCCTGGCATTCAGTTAGTGACAGGGTAATATGACATCTAAGTGGTAACTGAATAGAAATCATGCTGGAATAATTATTATTTACCCCTTTAGCTGGTCATTAAGGCCTTTTCAGACCCTATGCTTAAGTGTTTGCCTCGCTGTGTTTCAATAGTTGTAACTATTTTAGTTTTTAAGTTACGCAGTTGTATGAGGACTTGTTTTCATGCAGGAGATAGGGGTGCATAGTTTGAGTTTACAAATAAATTACTGCATTGTTTGTTTTTTTACTTTTTGTAGGTATGAACATAAAAAAGTGTTTTTCTGCCTTTGTTTTTTTTTTTTTTTTTTTTTTTACACTATTCACATTTCACACTAAATAACCTGTTAAATTTTACAGGTTATTGTGGTCATATAGATACCTAATATTTTAATTTATTTATTTTTTTCTACACTTTTTTTTAATCCTATTAAGGGATAACTATAAAAAAAATAATTGTTTTACATAATGTAATGTATTAGCTTACTCCTGTATGCTGATACATTAGATATATGCAGACACTTTGTAGAAGCCAGACATGATGTTAGTGAGTTAAAATGGCAGATTGTAGAACAAGTCGTTGGTGTAGACGACTATCAAATCAAACAGCGTCTCTTACAAAGGGAGACCTTTTGGATTTTTCCACTGGATACACTAACCCCTCAAGGGTTGAACGAGGAATGCAATTTTAATGTTTTTACGTGATCACTTTTGTTTGTCTGTTTATAGTGTGTTTGCAATTATGTGTTGTATATCATGTTATATGTAATACTCTGTTATTTGCACTGATAGTTTAAATAGGGTACAGACGAACAAGTGTGCACGCTTGAGGAAAGGGCGCGGCCCCGAAACGTTGCCACCAGGGAAGGCTGTAATGGCCGCAGGGTTGAAAGGGATCACGCTCTAAACATCTTATGGAAACCGCTTGAAGATACTCCATGCCAGGAGATCGCTATTCAATCGCAAGTGCCAAATAACTTTTAATTTTTGTAGCATATGTTTATGCATTTTATGGCTGTAAATTTCGGCACAATAAATTGTTGAAGATTTGTTAAAGCACCCCTAGCAGTGATTTACATATATCTCACGAGAATAAGGGTGAAAGTGAAGGCGCCCAAGAGATTCACTCCAGCACAAGTGATTTGATTGATATAAGGTCCTATATGATTGTTTAAAAATACATTAGACTCTGTCAGTATGACACAGGCTGCAGTCAGGGCAGCACACAGAGTGCCCTGACTGCAACCTTGCTATACAGACAGCCTTGGGGCTACTTTTGGTCCCCAGAGCTGACTATACAGACATTCCCCATGCTCCATCTGGTCACCGGGAGTCCCGATGGAGCAAGGGAATCCCCTTTGATTATACTGCGGTCATGGAGCACGGCAATTAAAGGGTTAAACGATGGGCATCGGAGACTTCCTCCGATCCCTGATGTTTACAGAGACTACTCTAGGAACAGAGCTCCTAAGTACATCTACATTCCTAGTGCAGCTGCAGTGCTGGGAGCTGCAAAACTCCTACGTCCACAGTGGTATCTTTTGGCATTACTGCAGATAGACGACTTGTATCGCCAAAGTCAAAAGTCAGTCATTAAGAGGTTAATATGGTAATTCCAGCTACTTCTTCATTGTGTGGATATACCTGTATAACTGCTGTCTCTCTATGTAACTTTGTCATGTTATATATATCAAGGTCAACTGTATATAAAAAAAAAAATCAGAAAGATGATGTGCAAGTGGCGTATCCACGGACAGTAACAGTCATGGCCTGGTTCACATCAGCGTTGTGCACGGAAGCAACAGACGCGCTCCTGAAAATGCAAATTAACTGAGGCAAACTGAAGTCAAAGTATCTTTTTATTTGACAGATCCTTTATAGGGTGCTTTCACAGGGAGTGTTTTTTTATGTGCTTTTTTGGATATGTATTTTTGTGCAGAAAGGCATAGCAATTAATGCTATACATTTCTGCATAAAAAACGCACTAAAAACCGCTCCGTGTGAAAGAACCTAAACAATCCTTCAAAACAATGGATACTGTTATATCTGTTTGCATCCATTAAATTCAGATTTTAAAAAAGCACAAAAAAAAAAACAATATACAAAGTTAGGTCCACACAGCAATTGTGCAATACTGGTCAGATTGTATAACAGAATCGGATGGTATTTTACAGTCGGTTTTCGTTTTTTGTCCCTATTTTGGGTGGATTTTGTGGTCGGATTTCAGATTCGTCTGTTCTATATAACATTGAACAGTACCACTGTATAGATGTCGGCTTTGAAACCCGACCTCAGGAAATCTGATTTCTGCAGACTACAGCTCAGATTTTATATTGAGGTCTATGAAGATGGTTTTCACCGGTTTCAAAATCCGAAATCTATGGGAAAATCCGACGGTAAAACCATGCCAATTACATGAGCCCTAAGGGTGAAATTCTTCTGCACATTCGCAGAACCTTTAACAGAGCCGTCAAATAGATGTGAAAAGTAATGCAAACGGGTGGCCATCCATTACTATCCATTTACCAAACTGATGCAAACTGTGAGCTTAAAAACTCCATAGTAATGAATGAGCATCCGTTTCTTTCCGTTTTTCTGTCTCCCAAATGGAGCTAAATGATGAAAAGCACAACGCTGCTGTGAACCAGGCCTACAACTCTGCTGGAGGTAGTAGTACTGGAGAAGTTCTGCCCCTCAATAACCAGGGGTCACATGACTGAGGTCAGATATTTATGATCTTATGGATATGTCTTAAATAGAAGTATACCCCTTTAATCACTGATGGCCTCAGAATAGGATATTAATGGTTAATTAGAGACCCTACCTACCTGCCACTGATCAGCACAAGGAAGTTGCTACAAGGGTTGTGTCCTTTTCATTGTGTACCCAGGCACCTTTGTCCCTTGTCTATAAGAGTGGCTCTGCTACTGCAGCTTGTTTCATTCAATTTAATGGGATTAATTGGAACTAAGATGCAAGATCATGCAAAAGCTGCCCATACAGAAAATCCATGGTGCCTATGTAAACAATGAAGGCAATTCAGTACTCACAAGAGTGCAACAGTACCTACATTGTGCTAACTGGACCCCCAACAGTCAAATACTGATGACTTATTGTATGGATATGCCATCAGCTTTAAAGGTTTATTCTCACTACACATTAATTTAAAACCCTTTGAAAAGTGACTACAGGTATTTGCCTGCTTTGGCCAAAAGTGAGTTCCGGGTAGAGAGGCCCCCAAAAACTGGCTGGTGGGGGACAATTTATCGTCAGCAACACTATTTTTGTAAAGCTTATAAATTCATGGTGAATCGTCTTATGGTGCTTCCCCGGAAACGCATGCATGTAATGAGCTGGGTGTGCTGTTCCCGCGTCCCAGGCTCAGGTTATCCAAAGTGGCCATTTTAGGCCAGTCTCAAACGATGCCTTAGAAAAACTCCTGTAATTTCCAGTGTTTCTCCGGTTTGCTGCTCCCTAGCAAAAGTGAAGACAACGCGGGCTGGAAAAGGGGCTCTGGCCCCAGGGAGGTGAGGGAAAGCCCCTAACACCAGTGGGTGACATACTGAGGTCAATTTTAGATATGGACGCTAGGTCCCAGCCCACAGGCCTCAGAATAGGATAATTGTTATTAAGTCCACTGCCATGATCAGCCTGAGTTTAAGGTGTTGTGTCCTTTTATTGTTATGCATTTGCCCTTTCATATAAAACGGGCCTGACGCCAGTTGTATCACTCTTTTGGATTTGGAACTAAGTTTGCAAGCCCCAATCCTGTTTGTAAACAATAAGGCGATTCAGTACCAAAAAGTGAACGCCCAGAGCTGGTCCAAATATGGCGAGGAAACGTTAAAGGTGAGTCCCCTACTTTTAAAACATGTAGGCAAATATAAATACAGACTATTAACAAATACATTGCTGTTCTGATTTTGCTTCCGTTCAGAGCTAGAGTAGTTCTTATCTGCTGCTTGTGTATACAAGCTTCCCCGGGTTACCTACCACCTCTCTCTGCTCTAACTAGTCCCAGAACTCTGGCTGGGATGGTGACATCACTTACTGCTGTGTCTTATCAGCAGCACATCAGCTTATGTTTCTTACTGACAAACTTAAACCCATTAAAGCTCTGTAGCCTGCTGTCCTGCTGTTTAGATCCTTTGGTCACCAATGTACTTCTAACAGACTTAACTAGGATTAACAGGGCTGATATGCCAATCACTGCTGTAGAACACCCCACAACCTAGCCAGGAAGAGGAAGCCTGATGCTGGCTGTGAAGGCTGAACTGTGTTTGCAGTGGTTCGGTAGCTATCTTCTTCTCACAAACATTTGTTTGTAGCGCTTTGATATGATTGAAATATAATGACAAATTCCATTTCATCAAAACATATTTACCATCAACAAATTATCATCATCACTGTGAAAATCTTCCTGGATAGCCAAAACAAAGTCACTTCATCTAATGTAGGGTATTTGCAGTGCAATTTCTGTAACCAAGAATGCAGATATGAAGCAATTGTACAAAGCTGCCTTCCTGTTTAATTCCATGTCACACCAATCTATCTCTGTTTAGATGATTACATCCTTCCTCACTTCACTACTACACTGTAAGGGGGTTTTGTGAACCCGTTTCAATTGTTCATTGAGCTCAGTGATAACATTTCTCCAAAAATTAGCCAACGGTGACAAATCTTGGCAGCTACTCAAGAATGGTTTCAGACCGGTGATTCATTAGTTTGAGTAAAAATAGCTAACCGTGTTTATAGGTAAATCTCTCAACCTCAAAAGAGACGACTTTTAGCAGGAGCATAGATTAAACAGCTTTACCAGGACATTGAGCTAATCATCTATATAGCGTATTTGTCAGATGTAGAGCAATTGGCAATAAACTGCAATTGTAGAGCCCATAACCCAACATATTCACTGGGAAGAGACATTTAAGTTGCCAATAATTTTTCTTTTGATGGCTGAGGTAAAATCCACAGTTAAATATTTGTGTTCGTAGCTCCTGTGTTTGACTAATTAAAAAGACCGCATTTGTCTGATTGTATCTCTAAAAGGGTTGTTGTCTTAATCCCTTTATGACCGTGGAAAGAAAAGCATTTTCCCTCAATAAGGGCTTCTTGGGCTTCAATAAATCGCCATGCTGAAGACATAAATGTGGCTCAAGTGCTCTTTGTAATGCATTTTATGTGTTCTGTCAAGGTGAGGTTCCATTAACTACTTTGTGTTGCAGGGCATCTGTACTTGTTTCAAGAGTGGAGGTCAAGGTGAGAACAGTTTTTTACATCCTAGACCATCCCTAGGTTTAGAAGTGAACATATAGAATATGTAAAGCAGATTAAAAATTGTCTACCAATCTGCAGATATAGTAGCAAGGCTTAGCTGGATGGGGATATTGTGGTTTTCTGTGTTATCGGTTCTTAGATCACAGCAAAAAACCTTTAAAAAGTATAGAAACAGTTATGCTGTGACATTATAGTGTGTTATTTGTCAAATTAATTTCTGCTACATCTGATTGTGCTTTAGGGTAGGTTCACACAATGTTTTTGGATACAATTTCGCGTCTGTGTTGGATCCAAAAATCGCATCCAAAAACGTAGCATCGATCGGATCCAAACATGCAGCTGTGTGTTTGGATGTGTGTTGGCTGCAGCAGCATCGCACCCTATAGTTTATTATAGGGCTCCTGCTGCGTCTTTCAGACCAAGAATTGACATGTCAATTCTTGGAACGGATCCGAAAGACGCAATGTAAACGCGCATCCGCGATCACTCATGTGAACGCCAATACATGTTTTACATTGCGAGCAATGTAAAACACACTGCTCATTGTTAGATGCATGTTTGGATCCATCTAGACGGACCCAAACACGCATCTGAAAGCATATGTTCACATGCTGTGTGAACATACCCTTGTAATTATGGACTGTAATGTAGCTACCAGTAAAACCTCAGTTCATGGTTTGATTGAAGCTGCCCATGTATGTGAGATAAAAGTCCACCAATCTTTGTATGGTTGCCCCCTGACATCTACTACCTGGGAAAAGAGGGATCGGATGTATTAAATTTCACTATGTCTGATCCTTTGCTCCTACGACACATAAGCCTCTGCCAAAGGTGAGCCTATAGCAAGCAACCTTTTATGCCAGATGTTAATTGCCTGTGCCCAATTGTCAGGTAGTAGATGATTGTACAAATAATATATAAAATTTCCAGTCCTTATGTGGTCACTCACATTCAGTAGTGTCAGTAGCTTAAACATGAAGACAAAAACAAATATTTTCTAAGCTGCATAAAAAATACAATCAGTCGACAAAAGAACACTTGTTCATTCGTCAGCTGATTTTTTACCCAGGGCAATTATCAGGAGCAAGTTCTCCTAAGAATGCTTGTTTACCTTGTAATCAGCCCCTAATAGCTGTTGGCTGACCTGATCAAGCTGTTAATCAATAGCTTTCTCAAATTGTTTCTTGTGGTTTTCCAGCTGTTAGGAAACTACAACTCTCAGCATATCATAAGCTGCAGATCCACAGGTTGGTGACCATTACTTACTATGGTCTTTCTGCTATTGAGAAACGCATTATTAGAGACATAATATGGGTTGGATAGAGAGTCATCAAAGCAGTTTTCAATTTCCACTCCTCAGTGATAATGTGCTAATAATGCTGACTTTGTTTAGAAAGGATTACACCACTATCACCGTTCTGAGGACATCACCCACATGAGAAACACTGTGAGGCTATATACATTATCTAATTGTATTCTGTTACGGCTGTAGAGATAAGACAGAATGTGTATTGTGCCACCCTAATACAAAATAACAGCAGTATATTGAGACAACAGGAGATTGGCAATGGTGAAACATTTATTTTGATATATGTTGAAGGTATTATGTGTAGAAAATCCCTCTGGTTTGGAGGAATCTTAGGGGCCATTTACACAGCACAGGACAAATTTTCTATGGGGTGGGTGTGGTATTGCAGTTTAGCACTACTTAAGTAAAAGTCACTGAGCTGCAATGCCACATAAAGAAGCTGAAATATATAAAGTTGATGTTTAATGTGTAAAATGTGTCTATTCCATCTAGTCACAATTTCTGTATCTGAATTCCAACTACCCCAATGGCCTTCAATGGATATGTTAATTTCCTTGTTAATCCTTATTACCAACTGTTTATCCAGCCACAATTATCCTCTGTCTATCTAAATCAATGCAAAAAGATTGTCTTGTTTAGTGAATGTTTCCACAATGATCAGAATGCTTTCCACTGTACTAAACCCTTTAACTGCCTAATCAATCCTAACAGAGATACACGTCCCATGTAAATCTTATCAAACTGCAAATATAATGGACTTTTTGTTTGCAGGGTGTATATTGAGCTTACAGGTTTTGATAATTCTCCTAGACAGTCAATAAATAGATAGTCACTTACATGGCCAGTAGGAGCCTAACTAAACTATTTAATCTCCAAAATGACAGGCAAAACAATGAACTCTGAACTTAATCCTCTCTAAAAAATCAAGGCACAGAGTGCTCCTCAAACAGCTTCTTAGTGGACACTCTAGAGATCTTGCTTACATCTACAATGCTACCAGTGTTTCAGATTCCTAGTTGCCATCCATGTCTTTAGACTAATTTCTTTAAAGTCGTTTAGGCGCTAAAAAATAAATAAAACAAGGCATATCTCTCCCATATGCTTTATTAGGCCACATGGAGCCCTTAGAAGGGGCAGAGGGGTGTCCCCCACTACAGTACAGAAAGTCAGTAACAAAGGGGCTCTCACTCTGGTGGACGCAGTTGTGTTTTAATGTGTATAGTGAGCCGGTATCACTTGACTGAGACCAGTAACATGTAGGGCCACATGTATGAACCTGTTTAGGTCTAAAACTCACTTTTTTGCCCATAGAGTGAGTTTTAGAAATAAAACAGTTTCATACATGTGGCCCGTAATCTCAACGATAGCTGGATTTTCTACTGACTATGCTTGGTTCTTATTGAAGAGGTGCATAATGGACTATACACAGCTAACCATAGACATAAGTAAACCTTTTGTTACATACTTTTCTGGGTTCGTTTTACATCCCGAAAAACAGACTATAAGAGGTATTTAACAATGTTCAAGTGTGATTTACATTGCTTTCAATGTAAGACATATACTGTCATTCAGACAATACATATTTTACATACATTTTTGCATTGCAATAAACAGATGCGTTCAAAGAATTGACATGTCAATTCTTGATCCATTTTATGCATTGAAAAGCCCATAGAAACAATAGGGATATGTTTTTGCAGTCCAGAAAACATATCAAAAACGTACCACATTTTGTCCCACGTCTTTGGATGCGTTTTTAAAGCAATACGTTTTACATATTGCAAAAATGTATCCAAGATGCCATGTGAACATACCCTTCTGATATAGATTCCTCCAGGTGCACTCGATGCGACACATACACCATATTCGAAGAACAGGTAACACCCAGATCCAGCACTTTCGTTAAAATTAGCAATTCTTTATTAAATCCAATCTGAGACATCAGTATAAAAACATTAGCTTACAGACACTGAAACGCCGCTTACACATTTCAAGCCCTTATGGCTCTTGTTCACAGCTCAAGAATTGCTCATTTTAAGTACCACTGAGCTAGCGGGGAATCCAAGCAAGCAACTACGTAGCAAAGCAAACCCTCGATACAATACGGACTAAGGCCTCAAGAAAAAGGGTGAGCCCGTAGTTTTTCTATTATGTTTTATACCCTTCTGATAGAGGGAATAAAATTTGGTTTGTACAAGTCTTGCTTCACCGTCCAACATGTCCAATTCTTGCTTCTTTTGGTCAACAGCCATCTCTCCCAATCCCCGATACACATGCCCTATGAAGTTGGCTAAGTGGGCTTGTTTATTTCAATAGGGAGAGAGGGAATAAGCTACTAATTACCTCCAAGAGATCAGTGGATCTGGAATGGGGAAATCCAAAATGCTGAAACCTACACAATAGCTCTTCTTCTTCTGTCTATCTTCTGATAATCAATAGTTTTTATCATTGCTTACAGAACATTTCCAACAATTCATGTTGCCACGATCCGGGTTGACTATGGACAGTGAAGATGAAAGACATCTGTATGATCACATAACAGTACGACACATTTTAAGACTGGTCTGTTGCATTACCTCTTGATCAAAAAACTCCTGCTTGGCTGTTTCTAAAGTTATGCTTTCGGAAAAAAGCTGATACCGGTTATCCCAGTTTTGCCTAGACGGAAGGCCCACATTCTATAGACTCTTTGGGCGACATGTATGATCGGGCTTTTCGCTTGTTTTCAGGCGTCTACTGCGCCTCACTGTGCGGGCTCCGATTTCGGATGCAGGAATGCGCTGTTAGGCGCAAGCTTCACCACTTTCGTATGCGCCTAACATGAAGACGCGTGCTGTGGGCGTTCTGGGGTAGGACGCACCACATTTGAAAATCTCCGACGCATGTATGAATGCGGGTTGGCAAAATGAGGTGCATTACAGCTCCGACAGGCAGACCAATTTCAATGTGGTCTGTCTGTCGGAGGTGTTGAAGTTTGCCCCGCATGTATGAGCGCACTTCGGCGCCGACATACATCAGGCGCAGTTTTCACGGAAAAAAAACGTGAAAACAGGAGCTTCGACGTGCCGACCTTCATACATGTCGCCCTTTGTTTGATGTGGACTACTATAACTTTGGATGTGGGGTATTTTCAGTGTTCGATTTTACATTGGTTCCTTCTCCCTCCGTACATTTGTGCTATGTGTGACATTTACATCTTGCCATGCAAAACAATGGTTTTTCCAAGATTTATCATTGATCTTCTTCTCTTTTATTCACTTTGGCCAATAACTATTAGGCCTTGTCCCCACGCCAAGATTTTCAGACGGTTTTACAGATAGTTTTCGGTTTTGAAAACCGTCTGTAAACCGTCTGTCAAACTTTAGTACGGACCTTTATGGAAAATACGTGGTCCCCACTGCACGGTTTTTCTGCCGAACGTTTTTTTACACCGCCGGTGGTCTGAAAAACATAGAACATGTTCATTCTTCCGCCTGGTTTTCGGGCGGAATATGAATATTTCTATGTGAAGGGGGAGGGCTTTTCTCCAGAAACAGCAGAGAAAAGCAGCCCCCCCTGCAGCCGTGTGCATGGCCCCAAAACAGAGCAATTAAAGGTCGGATAATCCGACCGGTATTTGCTCTCTACCGTGGGGACGGGCCCTTACAGTGACTTGGACAGTTACAAATCCAAAGGATAATTGACCAGTGTGTATAGCCTTTTATATAATTGATCAACCATGAATATGTATCTAAAAGTAACATTTATAAAGATTAGAACATACAAGTTTCAGCACAGGAATAAAAAAAAATTGTATGAGACACATTGATGCAGACACCCTGTCTACCCTGTAACAGTCAATGGCACCATGCTGCAGATTACGAAGAGGTCACTTGTACTGTCACATAATGTACTATGTTTATATCTTGAAAGAGCTGATTATTCTAAGGCACAGAATTAATACATGCTTCTCCCTGGCTGCTTGTCAGACATTTGTAGGTCAAAGATTGTAAGGATATCCGTTACCCTAGCAAAAAGAAAATCTTATGCTACGTCAATTGGTCGGGTGATGGGAACGATAATGTAACTACTTGCATAGTCTTATCCTGCTAATTGAAATTTCCACATTCTGATTATTATCAAGAGTAAAAAGCAAAATGTTAATAGACTGTGACTAACGTATAGAGAGGATATGTAATTACAATTTAAGGATTTTACAGTTTTATAACAATTAACACAATAAACACCATAACATATTATGTATTATAATATACACAGTCTGCAGCAGTCACATTACACTGCCCAAAGGCACTGTTTGGAAGTCAAGGCTATATATATATATATATATATATATATATATATATATATATATATATTCTCTTTTATACATTTTTGGGTGGGCGGAAAGAAACTAGCAAGTCCACTAACATTTTTGGACTTTTTTTTTTTACAGCATGCACAGTATAAACTTTAAATGGGGCATTTCAATTGTGGCAAAACCAAAAATCCATAGTTTATTATATATTTCACTACATTTGGACAATTAAACATTTTGTAGAAAAAAAAAAAGAGTTGGGGGCTACACCTATCGGACATTTTAGGTTTAGTCTGTTGATATGTCACAAATATCTGAGATAAGAAAACTTTTTTGCAAACATAACCACATGAGACCCACCAGCTGCAACTCTTGTATCTAAATCCTGTGCACTCTAGTGAGAATTGCTATGTATATTTGTTCCATGTAACAATCAAGCTTAACTCCTTAAGCCCCAGGCCTGAAAAAGAAGACTTAGGCTATGTTCAGACGGCTGATTTTGGGACGGATTTCAGTCCATATTGCGTGCCGTACTACACGTAAATACGGCTGAAATCCGTCCCTGTCATTACGGTTATCCACAGTTCTCATAGAGAACTATGGATTCCGTCTCCTCTCCTCGCTCGCGAAATACGGCAAGCGGGGAGAAAGTGACATGCACATTATCCCGGCGGGATACGCGCCGTGGATAATGAAAGTCTATGGGGCCGGCGAGCTGCCGGCCCCACCGCCCCTCGCCCCCGCACACACCCCGTAGTTACGGGCGAAATCCGTCCCGCAATTACAGCGTGAATCCACCGTATGAACATAGCCTTAGGCCTTGTCCCCATTGCACGGGTTTTTACCCGGTTCTTCAGATGGTTTTCAGTTTTGAAAACCGTCTGAAAACCGGGTGAAAACTTTTAACACTGGCCTCTATGGAAAACCCGTGCAGCAGTCCCCACTGCATGGGTTTTCCACCCGCCGATTTTTCAGACCGCCGGCGGCCCAAAAAACCTAAAACATGTTCATTCTCCATCTGGTTTTCGGGCGGCAGAAGAACATGTCTAGGTGAAGGGGGGAGGGCTTTTCTCCGCTAATCGTGGAGAAAAGCCGTCCCCCTGCTGCCGTGTGCACGGCACACAAACAGTTCAAATACCGGTCGGATAAAGCGACCGGTATTTGTCCTGTGCCGTGTAAACGGCCCCTTAGGGTATGTTCACATGGCGCTACAATATGCCCAAAATATGCTCTACAAGTATGGTAATGCATTACCCAACGTTTTCCCCGGCGTATAATACGTGGCGGGGAAAACGATTCACATGTCACTTCTTCCCAGCGTAGTGAATGGGAGTCGGCTGTCAGTATTTTAGAAGTACACGCTGGGCAGCGTGTACCTCTAAAGCACCCAGCTTATTGCAGTGTGTACAGTACACACCGCAATACGCCGTGTGAACATAACCTTAATGACCATCTAAATTTTGTAGTTTTTGCCTCCTTGCATTTCAATAGTTTTAACTTTTTTAGCTTTTAAGTGACGCAGTCGGTTGAGAACTTTTTTTTTTATGCGGGAGAAGTATTTTTGAGGGGCACAGTTTAAGTTTACAAATAAATTACTGCAGAATTTTTTTTTCTTTTTCTTTTTTTAAATTATTTTTTTTGTACCATTCACATTTCACCCTAAATAACCTGTTAGATGAATTCTAAAGGTTATTAAGGTCATGTAGATACTTAATCTGTGTAGGTTTTTCACTTTTTATTATTATTGCTGCTGAATTTGTCCATATATTTTTTTTCTAGGGCTTTTAAATGAAAAGTAACTTTTCAAAGCAAACAACACCACTAAGTAGTCATGGTAGAGAAATCAGAAGATTTAATCTTGGTTTCAGTTTGTCAGAAAATGATTTCTTTCAACAGCTATGAACATGTCCGGGGGCAGCATTATGTGGACAATGATACATATCTGTTTTTTTCTTTTGCTTGAATCACTTACGTAATGACAGCGCCTTCCCGTATTATATTTTTTCCTGATTAATTTAGGATGTTGTTATTGTATAAAATAAAAATGAATGCAGCTGAATTTTCTGGCTGGATTATCCCACTTGTTACATTTCCTTTGCATTCATATATTTCCATAGTTACATCCTGATTACTTCCTGAATAACAAAGAAGTTAAAAATGTATTCTTTAAAAAAGGAAACATACAGGTGAACTGCTGAACTCTGGTCGCGCTGTGATCATTTGCAACCAGAATTGTTCATTTTCCTAATCTTACCGACTTGGAAAATGAAAAGACGGAAATGACTAAAATCTATCAGTAACAGCCACACATCCATAAAACTTGCTCTCATTAGATGTCTTTCTATTATTCCCAAGTTGAGTACTACTCGCAGTATGAGTGCACTATTATGTATGCATGTGCCACCTGGCACCAAACAGCCACACCCAACACAGACACCATTTTACTGAACAAGGGAGACATTTTTCAAAGGATTATCCACCTTTCTCCGCCCTGTTTAATTTTAGGTCCAAAATTATTTTTTACATTTATCTTTATAGCAGCAGGAACTTTGTTTTTTTGTGATACAGAACTTTATAGTCCACAGATTTAAAACATAACATTCCGGCAGCCTGCAGCTGCCACTAGGGGGAGTGTAGGAGTAAACAGCATACAGCTTTGGTATTTAATGGGGTATTCCTATTATGTTACTACTGCACTGCTGGATGGACACAGGAAATGAGGAGGTGGTGGCCCATGTCTCACATTTGCTTAAACGCCCATAGAGGTGAAAGGAGAAAGTGAGCCTGTGGCTGGTCAGCAAGGAAGGAGTTATGTGATAGAAAAACTGTATTCTACTCAACAGTTTTCCTACAATTGATATCTACCATCTATTATAAAGGTCTGATTGCTGGTACCACCACTAATCTCTAGCATAAAAGCCTTATGTCCCCTTTTCTTCTTCATTGTCTTCCAGCAGTCAGGAAGCCAAGCATCTGTATTGCTGCTTCCTTTAAAAGCTATAGGATTGATGAAGATACTCGAAGTGTGTCCACAACTGCAACTACCGACAAATCCAACAAGACAGATCAACTTTTCTTCAGGTATCTGCCGTCTTCAGTGCCCGACATGCTCTTTTGTGTTATAAAGCAGTGGTGATGGAAGAATATTGTCTCAACTAGCCTTTAGGCCATTTAAAGCCTTAAAGGGAATCTGTCGACAATTTGTTTTTTTTCTTATTAAATCAAGACCCTGATCCATATTCTTTTTTTCTTCGCCATTTTTATTTTCTGATTGTAGATTTCTCAATTCAGCCGTATATATATATGATTATGGGGCAGTCATCTTGCCTGTGCTGCTTAAACAGCAGTCAGAGAGATGCTTTACAGCTGCTTCATGTACATAGGAGCCTTAAGACTGACTCAGTCCTATTGACTTCTATAGGAGAGTTTTCTAGTCATCCTCTGTGACCTGGGAAGAAGTCAGTGTGCAGAGAGGGGGAGAGGGTGAACTATGACTATTTCCTATTGTGACTGGTGGGTCCTGTGTTATATATACACATCGGTGTGTCCTTTCAGTTTGACCCGGCTTGTGTTGATAATGAGCAGTCTATTGAAAATCTTTCTCTACAGAATAGGAGGTTTCAGACTGTTATTAGGCCTAGTGGCCAAAGTGAAAACTGCAGGACTTAAGAATTATTAAAAAAAACATTGAAAGTGATATGGAAAATTAAAAAAAAAATGGAACCAAAAATTCCCCAAAAAATGTGTTTAACATAAAAACGTGAGTTAAAAAATAAGTCATTTTTTGATATCACATTCCCTTTAAGTGAAGGGCCAGCTTTAGACGCACTATGCAGAAGCCTACAAACGCTCCTACAATAGCTTTGCAAATATAAGATAACAAGGTCTACTGGCAGATAGAATATCTTAAGGAAATGGTGCCTTATTTTGTTTCTTTATCTTTACGTATTTAGATAGTATAGTGTTATAATGGAATCTGTTTCTATGTGTTTGTCTGTGATATGCTGGACACAGATGCAATGATGTCTTCAGTGATATCAGCCAATTGACTTGTTATCATATATGTGTCTTTCCATATTCACCCTCATTCCTTGCTAAGCCAACCAAGACTAGAAGATGGCTAGAGGTGATCTGTAGACTTGCATTGTCTTAGCTTCTTGGCCCCAGATTGACATTGGTAATGTTATCTTATTTAGAAACCTATTACATATGGCAATGAGTGCCGTAATGATTATTCATATGAACATTCATTCCTGATCATTGCCCAATGAGGACATGCCTAAAAATCAGCCATCTTTAGATGAAATGGGGGTATATACCTTGGGGAAGAGAGGTCCAAGAGAAAATGTAAATAAATACCAATAAAACATCAGTTCATCCCATAAAAAAGGCTCCCTCTTCGTTATGCCTCTCAGAATATGGCAACACTAAAACTAATATTTAAGGGTTTTTGTGTAAGTGTAGTAAAACATCAAAAAATATACAGTGGGTTGCAAAAGTATTCATATCTCTTGAACTTTATAATTGTTAAACATTACAGTCACAAACTTAAATGTATTGTATTGATTTTTTATGTAATAGCAGTAGAGATGGGCGAATTTCCCAAAATTCGTTTCGTTCACTTCGCCGAATTTCTCGGCAAAAAATAACTTCGTTCCGAATTACTTCGGCATGAATCACGTTAAAAAACAGCTATTTCCAGGCTGCACAGAGCCTGCAGGGTGCTGTAGAACGTTGTGCCATGCTTAAATATGCAGAGGGAGCTTGGTTTGGTCTTCATACAATGTTGTGTTTTAGTATGACACGCAGATGACTGCCGCCGCTCTTAGAATCGCTTCACTATAAAATTCCCTGGGCACTTAAGAGGGCAAAACTGACCAAAAAACTGAAGGGGGAATGTAGCCTGATAAAGTCATGGCAGTGACAGCTGGAAAAAAAACAAGCTGAGGGCTCAGGTGGCAACATCAGTGACAGAGTGTGGAGGTGACGGCGGCAGCCACAGCAGCATGAGGTCAGACAGTGGCACAATGATATTCTGGAGGTGGCAAAAACAGGAGTAGGCCACAGAGTGGCACAATGACACAGTGTGGAGGTCACGGCAGCAGCCATAGCAGCAGCATGAGGTCAGACAGTGGCACAATGACACAGTGTGTAGGTCACGGCAGCAGCCACAGCAGCAGCATGAGGTCAGACAGTGGCACAATGACACAGTGTGTAGGTCACGGCAGCAGCCACAGCAGCAGCATGAGGTCAGACAGTGGCACAATGACACAGTGGGGGGGTCACGGCAGCAGCAGCATGAGGTCAGACAGTGGCACAATCACATTCTGGAGGTGGCAAAAACAGGAGTAGGCCACAGAGTGGGACAATGACACAGTGTGTAGGTCACGGCAGCAGCAGCATGAGGTCAGGCAGTGGCACAATGACACAGTGTGTAGGTCACGGCAGCAGCCACAGGAACAGCATGAGGTCAGACAGTGGCACAATCACATTCTGGAGGTGGCAAAAACAGGAGTAGGCCACAGAGTGGGACAATGACACAGTGTGTAGGTCACGGCAGCAGCAGCATGAGGTCAGGCAGTGGCACAATGACATTCTGGAGGTGGCAAAAACAGGAGTAGGCCACAGAGTGGGACAATGACACAGTGTGTAGGTCACGGCAGCAGCCACAGGAGCAGCATGAGGTCAGACAGTGGCACAATCACATTCTGGAGGTGGCAAAAACAGGAGTAGGCCACAGAGTGGGACAATGACACAGTGTGTAGGTCACGGCAGCAGCCACAGGAGCAGCATGAGGTCAGACAGTGGCACAATGACATTCTGGAGGTGGCAAAAACAGGAGTAGGCCACAGAGTGGGACAATGACACAGTGTGTAGGTCACGGCAGCAGCAGCATGAGGTCAGGCAGTGGCACAATGACATTCTGGAGGTGGCAAAAACAGGAGTAGGCCACAGAGTGGGACAATGACACAGTGTGTAGGTCACGGCAGCAGCATGAGGTCAGACAGTGGCTAAATGACACAGTTTGTTGGTCACGACAGCAGCAGCATGAGGTCAGACAGTGGCACAATGACACAGTGTGTAGGTCACGGCAGCAGCCACAGCAGCAGCATGTGGTCATGCAGTTGCACAATGACACTGTGTGTAGTTCAGGGCAGCTGCACAGCAGCAGCATGAGTTCAGGCAGTGGCACAATGACATTCTGGAGGTGGCAAAAACAGGAGTAGGCCACAGAGTGGGACAATAACACAGTGTGTAGGTCACGGCAGCAGCAGCATGAGGTCAGACAGTGGCACAATGACATTCTGGAGGTGGCAAAAACAGAGTAGGCCACAGAGTGGGACAATGACACAGTGTGGAGGTCATGGCAGCAGCCACAGCAGCAGCATGAGGTCAGACAGTGGCACAATGACACAGTGTGGAGGTGGGTGGCAATACCAGTCCCTGGTAAAGATGGTTGTTGGCAGATGGAGAAACTGTCAGCAGATGTGTGGCATCAGGCGGGTGGCGGCATCAGAATAGTGGCTGAGGCAGGTAGTTTGAACCCAGACTCATTTCTCACAGTTTGGGTGAGGCATCATGGCTGATGTAGTCTGACGCCTAAGGCATTGGTGTGTGGAAATCCTGGCCGATCCACGCCTGATTTATCTTGACAAAGGTCAGTCGTTCCACATTTCCTGTGGACAAGTGGGTTCTCCTTGGGCTAACGATGGCCCCCGCCGCACTGAACACCCACTCTGATGCCACACTACTGGCCGGGCAGGACAGCTTCTCCACTGCAAACTCGGCAAGTTGCGGCCACACATCCAGTTTGGCTGCCCAGTAGTCCAGCGGATCTTCTAACTGGGGTGGCAGAGTGCTGTCCAAGTAGGCTATCACCTGTTGGTTCAGGGACTGCTCCAGGTCCTGCTTCTGCTGCTGCTGCTGCTGGCGACTACCCTCCTCACTAGGCGGGTGAAGGAAGCTGCTCATCAGTAACTCCAGACTTAGGTTACTGCTGATGGAGCTGGTACTGCTCCTACCCCCTCACCTTCCCCCAGCAGCCGCGGCAGTAGTACGTGAGCGCTGAGGAACACCCCGGTCAGACCTGTCAGAGGAGGGACGATGCCGCACATAGGCAGCGGCCAACTGACTACGGAGGATTTCCCTATAGTATTTGAGTTTGTCCTCCCTCTCAATAGCTGGGAAAAAGGCTCCCATTTTGGACCGGTAGCGAGGGTCCAATAGGGTGGAGAGCCAGAAGTCATCCCTCTGCCGGATGCTGACTATTCGGCTGTCACTAGCCAGGCAAATAAGCATGCTGCGGGCCATCTGCACAAGTGACTCCGAGGGGGCTCCCTGCCTCCATTTCCACTGTATACTGCCACGGTGCTTGGGGGTCATCTGCCTCGTCTTCCTCATCTCCATCCACCTCCTCCAGCTGCTCCTGCTCCTCCTCTCTTGTCACCTGGGTAGAAAATCCACTCATTTCACCAGACAATGCTTCTGCTCCAATGTCGTCCTCCTCCTCCTCCTCCATTTCAGTCCTCACCAGACTCATGTGGCCACGGGATGTAGTCCCCACGTCTCCAGTCCCCTGCCCAGACAGATTTTTCAGCATCTGTTCCAGGACATGAAGCAGTGGAATGACGTTATTCATCCCGTAGTCCTGGCGACTGACAAATAACGTCGCCTCCTCGAATGGCCTCAACAAACGGCAGGTGTCACGCATGAGCTGCCACTGTCTGACATCAAAGTTACACAGGGGCAGGGCCGTCTTAACAGCACTATGGGCCCCTGGGCAGAGGGGTATACGGGCCCCCTCCCCTCCAAAAAAAACAAAACAAAACAAAAAAAAAATACTCAAAGAAACAAATATAAACATTACCAGCTCTGGTCACCATTACATGACAGAGACCACAGCACTGATCAAATATAGAAGTAAAATAACCGCTGAACCAGGGACTCACCGGAGACGTCCTGTTGATCAGTCGTTCTCTGAATCGTTCTTTTTCCCTTTCCTCTCCTTCCGTCAGACAAACCATGATTAAATTGTCCCGGCCACAACTCGTCCCTGCATATATGTAACACACAAACATCTTAGAATCCTCATTTTATCAGCACTTCGCTACCGATTCCACCTTGTTATGGGCGCCCCACATTTAGTAAGTGGGGTAGAAATTGCTGCCCACCATTAAGTAGGGTCGGTATACAGGCCCACTGTAGGTAGATATGCTGCCCCCGTAGGTAGGTTTATAGCCCCTGTAGAAATTGTAGGCCCTGTAATATCTCCCCCATTTGATTGTAGGGCCCTCCCGTATTATCCTCATAGATTATGGACAGTTAATTAGCCGGCAGGGCCAGTAATTAGGCAGGCAGGGGGCCCGTAATTAGCCAGGCAGGGCCAGTAATTAGGGCAGCAGGACCGGTATATAGCCAGGCAGGGCAGTATATGGCCAGGCAGGGGAGTATATGGCCAGGCAGGGCAGTATATAGCCAGGCAGGGCAGTACACGGGCAGGCAGGGCAGTATATAGCCAGGCAGGGCAGTATACAGGCAGGCAGGGCAGGGCAGTATATAGCCAGACAGGGCAGTATATAGATAGGCAGGGCAGTATATGGCCAGGCAGGGCAGTATACGGGCAGGCAGGGCAGTATATGGGCAAGCATGGGAGTATATGGGCAGGCAGGGGCAGTATACGGGCAGGCATGGCATTATATGGGCAGGCAGGGCAGTTTTACGGGCAGGCAGGGCAGTATATAGCCAGGCAGTCAGTATATAGCCAGGCGGGGAGTATATGGGCAGGCAGGCCCGTAATAAGCAGGCAGGCAATATAACGGGAAGGGCCCGGGCAGTATATAGCCAGGCGGGCAGCATACGGGCAGGCAGGGCAAATATATACCAGAGGCCAGGGCATTATACGGGCAGGCATGGCAGTATATAGCCAGGCAGGGCAGTATAGAGGCATGCATATATAGCCAGAAGGCAGTATAAGGGCAGGCAGGGCAAAATATATAGCCAGCAGGGAGTATCGGGCGGCAGGGCAGTATATAGCCAGGCAGGGCAGTATATGGGCAGGCAGGGCAGTATATGGGCAGTATATAGGTGGTAGGCAGGGCAGTATATGGGCAGACAGGGCAGTATATGGGCAGGCAGGGCAGTATATGGGCAGGCAGGGCAGAA
This sequence comes from Phyllomedusa bahiana, assembly GCA_025379985.1. Lineage (NCBI taxonomy): Eukaryota > Metazoa > Chordata > Amphibia > Anura > Hylidae > Phyllomedusa > Phyllomedusa bahiana. Next base: position 4,890 of record JAODAL010044485.1, on the reverse strand, counting down.
TATGGGCAGGCAGGGCAGAATATGGGCAAGCAGGGCAGTATATGGGCAGGCAGGGCAGTATATGGGCAGGCAGGGGAGTATATGGGCAAGAAGGGCAGTATATGGGCAGGGCAGTATATAGGCAGGCAGGGCAATATATGGGCAGGCAGGGCAGTATATGGGCAGACAGGGCAGTATATGGGCAAGCAGGGCAGTATATGGGCAGGCAGGGCAGTATATGGGCAAGCAGGGCAGTATATGGGCAGGCAGGGCAGTATATGGGCAGGCAGGGCAGTATATGGGCAGGCAGGGCAGTATATGGTCAGGCAGGGCAGTATATAGCCAGCAGGCAGGGCAGTATATAGCCAGCAGGCAGGGCAGTATATAGCCAGCAGGCAGGAGCAGTAGTTTAAAAATAAATAAATAAAAATGTGCCTCACCTGATTTCCTTCCTCTTCTCCACGTCCGTCCGGAGCCGGTGGCCGCTGGCAGCAGAGTGCAGGGCCGCGGAGCAGGCGCGCGATGACGTCATGACATCGTGCACCTGCCCCGTGGCCTCCTGGGAGCTGAACAGACAGAATCAGAAGATCCCGGCTGTTCAGCCTCGGCTGCTGCTTGCAACGCGCGGTGCAGGCGGCGGCCGTGATGGCTGCACGGCCGGGTCACTGACCCAGCCATGCAGCGAGGAAGGAGGGGGGGGGGACCACCGAGCGGCGCCGGTACTCGGGGGCCCCCCAGGGGAAAACCCAGCCTCTCCCGGCGACGCTCCGAGCCGACGCTACGGCCGAACCCCGGCTGCCCCAGGCAGACCCTGGCTGTCGCTCCATGGGAGGGTAGGCGGTCCCCGGGGAGGGCCCCTGAGATCTGGGGCCCCCGGGCAGTGGCCCTACCCCCCCAATGGGAAGAGAGGGCCCTAAAAGGGGGAGACTTCTGTCTGCCTGGTCATCAAAAAATCTTTTAATGGCCTTTCTTTTTCATACAGTCGGTCCCAACAGTGAGGTGGAATTCAACGGGGGGGAAAACATGATTCGAGTGTTTGGGGGGGGCCCCATTTGCTTTTTTGCAATCGAGGGGGTGTTCTGGCTTTGTACAAATGGAAAAAAAGTGTTTGCCAGTTTCCGGGCCTTTTCAGAATCTGCGGAAGACGGGGGGAAGACTTGGAACCTTTTTACAACCAGATTGACATTGCGCCATGAGGGGCATGGACCATCCCTCCTCGGGGCAGGCGGAACCCCGCCTCCCATTGTCCGTCACCCCTGGTTTTGATTTGCGATGGCGCGGAGAAAGTCCAAAATCGATTTCTTGCTGCATGAGGGGGAGCAGTTCCCCCCCTGTGTATTCTTTGCCGGGCAAGCCAGGTGTAGAACTGCGTGACACCGCTGTTCCTACACATGTGGTTGATGGAGCAGTACTTGTGGGGGCTGAGTGGTGGTTTTGGGGTGGGGAGGGGAGGAGGCGGACATTGGCGGGACAGCGTTTGACAAGTGGAGGAAAAAGCGGGTCTCTGTCCAATTGTTGGTGTGCCTGGGCCGGAAGCACATTCCCCCGGGGGCCAAAAGGACATGTACGGCCCGCCGTAGTTCAGTCCAGAGTCCGCGCTGCGTGCATTGGAAAAAAACGATAAGTTAAAGGATGGCCCAAAATTTGTTTCATATTATAAAGTGTGGTTACTGCCTTCTTGGAAAGATATTACGGTTGGGGGTCTCCTTCTGGGTGGCACAACCCATTAGTTTCTGAATGGTGCAGAGTCCCCCTTTTTGGGAAAAGGGAGGGAAATGGTACCAACATTTTGGAAGGAGCACGGCCGCTGTGACTTTAGGATGGTTGGAAGCTTAGTTGTTCTTTGAATCACCTGCTGAACGATGCTGGCCTGAGTAGCGGGGAAAGCAGGAGCATTGGAGGGGGGAGATGTTGTCAAAGAGAAACGGGCCCTTATGCAGAGGTGGGGAGCCTTTGATGGCTGCTGGGCGTGCACTGGGATTGCTGCTGCTGCGTTGTGCGGCGGCGGGATGGAAAAACCCATCTGAGCCAAGTTTCTCCCAGGCCCCCGGATGGTGGCTGATGTGTTTGCGCGGGCCGGGGGTCCCAACGTTGCTCCCTGGCCAGCTTCATTTCTGTTATAGATTTACATATACAATTCGGCTCTCCGGTGTTTGAAAAGAATGCCAAAACGCCGGAAATCGGATTTTACCCCCAATGTCCGACTGGTGATACTGCCCCCGTGCCTCGCTGGCCCGTGCCGCTACTTTGTTGGAACTGCGGAGGTTTTTTACCCGGGCGTTGGTTCCCGCCCTCCCTGCTGTTTCCCTGCTGATACGGCCACAGCCCTTGGGCCGCCCTGCCTGACGCGCAAGCTGACGCCACTTTCCTGACGTGATAAAAGCCCTTGCCTCCCCGGCTCCCAAGTGGGTGGTACTCTCATTTTTTGTGTTTATGAATGTGTCCTCATCACCGGTCTTGGTTTTGCAGAGGCTGCCCCCTCCAAAAATGCCCTCCCATGCATTCCAATTATATTTTGCCCCCTCTGCAAAAAGCAGGGGTATTGGCCCCATTTCTTCGCTGCCAAGTAGCTGCTGTTGCCCTCCTAAATTTTTATCTCGCTATAGTGGCGCTACCCCGACCACATAGTAGATCTCTGGGAGGGACCGGATGGGACAGAGGGGGTTGGGACAGGTGAGGCCGTGACCCTCGGGGATCCCAATAAGGGTTGTGGGGCGTTCCCCCCGACTTTGGCTGGGGTTGTCAGATGTTTTGGGAGGAAGGGTTGCCTTGTCAACCAATCAAGAACCATTGGGTTGTAGTCATACCGGCCCGCTAGAGACAGCGCAGTTGTGGCCTCCCCGAGTGACCCCTGCTGCGACGTCCCTTGTGTGTGCGCCCTGCTACAGAATGTTTGTGCCTCCCCACTCACAGGTGAAGAGCCTGCCCCTTTCTGTCTGCTACTGTTTTTTTAAAAATGTACAGATTTTTGATAAAGTATCTGTATATGATAAATACACACCTGTATTTGACGCAAATAAAACCACTAAGAAGTTGGGTAACCTTTGGGATTAAATTGCGCTCCAAAAATGGGGGGAAAAAAAATTGTTTGTATGTCCCGTTTAAAAACCCAGTGTATTTTATGAATTTTAAAAGCACAAAGGCTTAATTCCCTTTGGATTTGAATTTCTACAAATTTTTTTTGGGGTAAAAAACAAAGTTTTTTTTTATGAGTCAAAGAGAACAACCTTAATTAAACCCTGGAGTAAATTGGCAAAAAAAATTTGAGAGCCAAAAAATATAGCTTTGTAGCGTGTTACTTTTTCGTTTTTTCTCGTACAAAAAAGGAAAAATTGTTTTAAAACCTGTTTGTGAATTATGTAAGGAAAATTTTTTTTTTTTGGCGGGTAAAAAAAGCGGTTTTTTGGGAAAGTCAAAACAGCGCAGAACAACGCTTAATTAACCCCCTGGATGTAAATTGCGCAAAAAATTGAGCAGCGGAAACTATTTTTGTAGCGTGTTACAATTGGTTTTTTTGCTAAAAAACAAAGAAAAAATTGAAATTCCCTTCGTTTGTAAAATTATGTACGGGAAAAAATTGTAATTTTTTGGGGAGAAAAAGACGATTTCTTGGAGTCACAATAGAGAAAAAAACGCTTATTAACCCTGGTGAAATTGCGCAAAAGAATTGAGCAGCCGGAAACCTGCTTTGTGTGTTAAAATTGGTGTTTTCTACGTAAAAAACAAGAAAAAAAATTGTAATTAAAATTGTTTGGGGTTTAAATCGAAATAAAACTTTTAAGGGCAGTCTTGAGACAAGCTGGACCCCACAAAAATGCTGTTAAAAATCAGTTTCTTTCTTTAAAATTACCCGCGGGAGCCCCTTTCCCCTGTCGTACGTGGAGCGGTATGGTTCCAGCGTCGCGCCCCGGACTTATATAGTGCGGGGTCACAGAATCCGCCCGGGGGCTCTGTTGGTTACCCCTGCACATGTCATGCTGGCTATGCCCTTTTCCTCCCCGGTGCTTTGCCCCCTGTGCGCCTGTGCTCGCAAACCATTTTTAATCAAAAGCAACTTCGTTAACCCCAAGATCCCAAAAACGACTTTTCGTTTAGACGAAGTTTTCCTGAAATTCTAAACGAATTCCCTTCGTTTTAAATCGTTTTGCCCATTTTCTAAATAGAGGTATTGTGAAATTTTAAAAATGTTTTCTGCTTTTTTTTGGAAAGTGTGGCATATGTTTGTATTCAGCCCCTTTAGCCAAAACTTTGTAGGGCCCTTTAGCTCAATGACTTGTGAAATCTGTTGGGGGTGTCTCTCCAGTCTTGACTCTAGAAGCCGGAATTTGTGCCCTTTCTTCGTTGCATCATAGCTCTAGTTCAGTCAGATTGATTGGTCAATGTTTGTGAACAGCACTTTTCACTTCCTGCCACAGATTCTCAATGGGACTTAGTTCTTAATTTTTACTGGGACATTTAAACACACTTTGATGTAAAACCCTTCCTGTGTGTGGCTGCTGTTTAGGGTGTTGTCCCGTGAAAGTTGGACCTATGCCATAGTCTTAGGTCTTTTGCAACCTCTAACAGGTTTACCTCCAGGATTATCCTGTTTTTAATACATCTTTTTCCCCTCAAAAATTTAGAGCCCCCAGTCCTGCTGATGCAAAGCTCCCCCCCCCATCATAATGTTGCCATGTGGGGGGGGTTTTAAAAATTGGGGGGTCACCCCTTTGCCCCGGTATTCCAATCACGATCGGGGGCATGTATCGGGGTTAGAAATGAGGACACAAAAGGGTTTGGGTCAAATTTCGTTCTGTTCCAAGGTTCTGACAAGACAAAGCCTTTAAAAAATATTTGTTAATGTATTCAAGATAAAAGGGAGGCGCATTGAGAAGAGAGGAAAGGGTGTATGTCCATATTTAGGCAAAAAAG
>JAODAL010044484.1:0-32842 GCA_025379985.1 Phyllomedusa bahiana | reverse complement strand
CCGCCCGGGAGGCCTCCACCGGAGCAATGGGCTAAGTGCGGGCCCCGATTTACTGGGGAGCCCCAAAAACCTATTACGACCCCCGCCTTAAAAGACCTAAGGAATATTCTAAGTTAAAAGCAGAGATCCTGGACTCGGGGTGGAAAATGGGGGTCCGGGCCCGAGGGTACACCACTGGGCGTACAGTAGGTCCAACCCCTCCTAGGCCACAACTATTTGACTTGTTGCTTTGGGGTCCAAAAATGCTGCACCCGAGTTTTTCCCCCCCCACCAAAAATGGTGGAGGGGTGGTTATGGCCTTTTATGCACCCTGCCGCATTCTGAACGTCCCGGGTTGAACAGGGTGACCCCAAAACGGCGAAACCTGGTAGGACTGGAAAGGTTCCATGTAAGGAGAGATCCCGGGGGCACCAGGGCCTAAATCCCCATACTGGGAGGGCCGGAGAGATGGGAAATCAAGAACCCAGGGGCCAAGACCCCCCGGGAGGGTCATGAAAGGGCCCAGGAGGGCCCAACCCAGTGCCCCAAGGAGATCCCCGTAGTATTAAAATGCAGTTCTTTCTTTGCCAAATTTGGCGTGCAGCCCCGGGGGTCTAAAAAGGGGAAAAAGGGGGACTCCCAGAAGAAACTTTTCCTTTTTTGGGGGTTCCGGGGAAAAATTTTTGGTACCCCCAAACCCAGGATTTGCCCCTAAAAGGGGCTGGGGAAAATGTGACGTCCTCAATGGGTACCCCCAGGTGTCGGAGCAAGGATCGGTTCCCACACTTTGCCCAAATCACAACCTATTAACCGGGTGCCCAAAAAATTAGGGATGAGGGGTGGAGCATTGTTATTTCCCGGGGCCCCCATGGGCGTATGGTTTTGGATAGGCCAATCCCATGTGTTGGGGGGGCCATTTGGGGCCGATAAAACGCTCGAGAGGTACTACAAAGGTTCCTTTTTGGCCGGGTGCTACCAAAAATCAGGTTTTTCTGCCAATCTTGCCACCTGCCAGGCCCCCTCCCCCGGTACCCATTTCCCGGAGCCCTTGGGCCGTTGACAATCATAGAGGTCCCCTTTGATGGGATAGGGATGACTGGTGGGGCCCTTATGAATCAGAAAGGGCCATCATTAAAATTTTAGTATTGTTGATTTTTCTACCCGTTACCCTGAAGCCTTCCTCTACGGAAACCCCTCCTCCCAAACATTGCAAGGGGGGCTGCTCTACGCTTCTCCCGACGGGAAAATTCCTAAGGAGATCTTTGGGATCGGGGAAACCCCTTCATTCAAAGGTAAAGAGGGGGCTGTGCAGAGGTTAAAGGGACACAACTGCGCACTTCAGTCTACCCCCCCCAGACGGGCGGGTTCGTTGGCGCTTCAAACAAGACCCTGAAGGCCATGCTAAAGGAAAATGGTAGGAAGGTGGGGAGATTGGGGCTGCCATTACCCTTTTGCTATTCTCAATCGAAGCTAAACCCCCAAACCCCCACAGGGTTTTAAACCTTTTTAGCTTTGTAGGCGGCATCCCCAGGGGGCTCTTAGATGTGGCCAAGGAAACTTGGAGAGTGAGGTCACCCCCATAAAGCGTGTGGAGCAGTGCCCCCATGCAGGAAAGGAGGGCCAAAGTGATGCCAATTGTCAAAGACAACTCCTTCCCCGCAAAAGGCCCAGGCAAAGGGGCTATAATAGGTCCGCCAAATCGGGATTTTAACCCAGGGGATCGGGTACTATATTGTAACCGTTGAGAGCAAGTTCCTCGCTAAGTGGCAGGGGCCCTACGAAATAGTGAAAAGGTGGGGGAGGCAAATTTTAGGGGTTTACCAACCAGGGGAAGAGGAAAAACCCTTCCCAAATTTTCCATGTCAATTGATAAAACCCTGGAAGGAAGGACTCGCATGAGGAGGGAAAACCCAAAGGCCAAGATTTTCCTTTCTCGCAGGTGGGGGACTATTTTTCACCAGCTGGGGGGTCAAACTATTTCATGATGTGATTGTGGGGCGGGATGCCCTTTATTCTGGGACATGTTGCAAAAATTTCTTTTTGGGGCCAGGTCCCCCCAGGGGGTCTGGCCCCACCACTGGGGGGCCCGTGATGTCCCAGGTAATGAACGGGGAAGAGCCCCCTGGGGTCTAACCTAAGTAGGAAAAAGACCCTGCAAAAAAAAAATTTTCGCCATCATTAAAAAAGGAAATTGTCCCCCCTTTAAAGGGGGGTTTTAGACTCTTCAGGTACTACCGGTTAGGGAGAAAAATTCGGGCCTAGTGTCTGACCAGGGCCCCCACTCATGTGGTGCGGGAAAAAAAAAGGGGGGAAAAATTTCTCGAGTTACCCCGGGTTCCTTGCCCTGAAAGGATTTTTCTTTCCCACAAGTGACCCATAGGGGGGCAAGCAGGGGGGAAGCCAGAGGGCCTTCAAAGTGCCCAGTCTGGTGGCTGAAGGTCCCCAAAAAACCCGGGTTTTGGGAAAGGGGGGGGGGGGTAGTAAAAAAGGCACAAGGTGCCGTCCTGGATGGCAGATACGTGAAACCGAGGTTCCTAAATTCTGGGGGTGAAATAAAGCCTGCTAGTGTTTTTCAGTTTTGCGGGGGTTTACTGACTTTTGGGTTTATTCCTAGTAGTATGACTGAGAAATCGCGGTCGATCCGGGCCCCTTTTTTGGGGGAAAAAAAAAAAGGGGGGGGGCCCCCCCCCCCCGGGGGGCCCCAAAAAAAAGGGGGGGGGGGGGGGGGAAAAGGAGGGGGGGTTTGGCCCGGGGGGGGGGGGGGGGAAAAAAGGGGGGTTTTTTTTTGGGGGGGGCCCCCGGGGAAGGGTTTAAAAAAATTTTTTTTTTTAAAAAATTTTTTTTTTTTTTTGGGAAATTTTTGGGTTTTTTTTTAAAAAAAAAATTCCCTTAAAAAAAAATTTTTTTTCCCCCCCGGGGTTTTTTTAAACCCCAATTGGGCCCCCGGGTTTTTCCCCCCCCCCCCCCCCCCCCCCCCCCAAAAAAAAAAAGTTATTTTAAAAAACCCAAAAAACCCCCGGGGGAAAAGGGGGTTTAAAACCCCCCTTTTTTAAAAAAACCCCCCCCCCCCGGAAAAAAAAAAAAAGGCCAAAAAAGGGGGCCCCCCCAAGGGGCCCCCCTTTTTTTTAAAAAAAAACCCCCCGGGTTTAAAACCCCCCCAAAGGAAGGGGGGCCCCAAAAAGGGGGGTTTTAAAAAAGGGGAAAAAAAGGGGCCCCAAAAAACCCCCGGGGGGGGAAAAAAAAAAAATTTTTTCCCCTTTTTAAAAAACCCCCGGGGGGGGGAAAAACCCCCTTTTTTTCCCAAAAATTTTTTTCCCCCCCCCCGGGGGGGGCCCCAAAACCAAAAACCCCCCCCAAAAAATTTTCCAAAAAAAAACCCCCCCCCCCCTTTTTTTGGGGGGGGCCCCCCCCCCCAAAAAAAAAAAAAGGTAAAAATTTTTTTTTCCCAAAATTTCCCAAAATTCCCCCCCTTTCCCCCCCAAAAAAAATTTTTTGGGGGGGTTTTTCCCCCCTTCCCCCAAAAAAAAAAAAGGGGGGGGGCCCCCCCAAAAATTTTTTTTCCCCCCTTAAAATTTAAAAAAAAAACCCCTTTTTAAAAAAAAAACCCCCAACCCCCTTCCCAAAAATTAAAAAAAAAAAAAGGGGGCCCCCCCCCAAAAAAACACCAAAAAAAAATTTTTTTTTTTTCCCAAATTCCCCGGGGGCCAAAACCCGGGGCCCCCCAAAAAATTTTCCCCTTTTTAAAACCCCCTTTTTTTCCCCCCCCCCCCTAAAAAACATTAAACCCCCCAAAAAAAAAGGGGGGCCCCCCCCTTTCCCCAATTTAAAAAATTTTTTTTTTTTTAAAAAATTTTTAAAAAAAGGGGGGGCCCCCCTTTTTTTTCCCCCCCGAAGGTTTTTTTCCCCTTCCCCTTTTTTCCCCCCCCCCTTTTCCCCCAAAACCCCCCCTCCCCCAAAAAATTTTTCCCGGCCCCCCCCCCCCCCATTTTTCCCCCCCCCCAAAAATTTTTTTTTTTTGGGGAAAAAAAAATTTAAAAGGGGTTTTTTTTTTAAAAAAATTTCCCCTTTCCCCCCCCCCCTTTAACCCCCCCCAAACCCTTCCCAAAACCCCCAGTTTTTGGGGTTTTCCCCAAAATTTCCCCCAAAAAAAAATTTTTCCCCCCCAAAAAAAGGGGCCCCGGGTTAAAATTTCCCCCCCCCTTTTTTTTCCCAAAAAAAAAGGGGTTTTCCTTGGCCCTTAAAAACCCAAACCCCGGGTTTTTAAAAATTTCCAAAAATTTTTTTTCCCCTTTTTTTTTTAAAAAAGGCCCCCCCCAAATTTTCCCTTTTTCCCTTTTTTCCCCCCCCAAAAATTTCCCCAAAAAATTTTTTTTCCCCCCCCTTTTAAAACCCCCCCTTAAAAAAAAAAGGGGGGGCCCTTTCAAAAACCCCCCAAAAAAACCCACCCCCTTTTTAAAAAGGCCGCCAAAAAAACAAACCCCCCCCCTTTTTTAAAAAAATTTTTCCGGGGGCCCCCCCCCCTTTTAAACCCCCAAAAAAAAAGGGGGGGGGTTTTTTTTAAATTAAACCCCCGGGGGCCCCCCCCCCCTTTTTAAAAAAATTTCCCGGGGGCCCCCCCTTTAAAAAAAAAAAAGGGGTTTTCCCCCTTTTTAAATTTTAAAAAACCCCCCCCCCTTTTTTTTAAAAAAAACCCCTTTTTTTTTTCCCCTTTTCCCCCCCCAAAAAAAATTTTGGGAGGCCCCCCCCCTTTTTTCCCCCGGGGGGAAAAAAACCCCGGGAAAAGGGGGGGAAACCCCTTTTTTCAAAAGGGTTTTCCCCCCAAAAAACCCCCCTTTCCCCGGAAAAAATTTTTCCCCAAAAAATTTTTAAAAACCCCCCCCTTAAAAAATTAAACCCCCGAAAAAAACCCCCCCCCCAAACCCCAAAAAGGGCCCCTTTTTCAAAAAAAAACCCCCCCCCCTTCCCCTTTTTTTTTTAAAAAAAAAAAACCCCCCCCAAAAAAAATCCCCGGAAAAGGGGGGAAATTTTTTTTAAAAACCCAAAAACCCCCAAATTTTTAAAAAGGGGGGAAAAAAAAGGGGGCCCCCTTTTTTCCCAAAAAAAATTTTTGGGGGGGGGGCCCCCTTTTAAAAAAAACCCTTTTTTTTTTCAGTGGGGGTTTTTTTTTCCCCCCCGGGGGGTTTTTTTTTCCTTTTTTTTTAAAATTTTTTTTTGGGGGGGGGGCCCCCCCTTTTCCCGGGTTTTCCCCCCAAAAAGGGGGGGGGGGTTTTTTTTTGGGGGTTTTTAAAAAGATTTAAGGGGGGGGTTTTCCCCTTTCCCCCAAAAGGGGGGGGAAAAGGGGGGCCCCCCCCCCTTTTTGGGTTCCCCTTTTTTTCCCCCCCCCGGGGGGGGGAACCCCCGGGGGGAAAAAAATTTAAATTTTTCCCCCCAAAAAAGGGGAAACCTTTTTTCCCAAAAGGGGTTTTTTTTTTTTTTTATTTTAAAACCTATATAATCAAGACTCAGCCCTTCCCCTATATAAAACCCCCCCAAATACCCAAAGAGCCCCCCTTCTCCCCCTACATATAACCCATATATCACGGAGCTCAGCTCCTCTCCTCTATCATATAACCCTATATATCACAGAGCTCAGCTCCTCTCCTCTATTATATATCCCTATATATCACAGAGCTCAGCTCCTCTCCTCTATCATATAACCCTATATATCACAGAGCTCAGCCTCTCTCCTCTATCATATAACCCTATATATCACAGAGCTCAGCTCCTCTCCTCTATCATATAACCCTATATATCACAGAGCTCAGCTCCTCTATCATATAACCCTATATATCACAGAGCTCAGCTCCTCTATCATATAACCTATATATCACAGAGCTCAGCTCCTCTCCTCTATCATATAACCCTATATATCACAGAGCTCAGCTTCTCTCCTCTATCATATAACCCTATATATCACAGAGCTCAGCTCCTCTCCTCTATCATATAACCCTATATATCACAGAGCTCAGCTCCTCTCCTCTATTATATATCCCTATATATCACAGAGCTCAGCTCCTCTCCCTTTATCATATAACCCTATATATCACAGAGCTCGGCTCCTCTCCTCTATCATATAACCCTATATATCACAGGTGGTTGACGGAGTGACCAGAGGTCTCTTCTCTACCTCCTTCATGGCTGCCTTTGGTTTTGGATTCCCTTCTCTCTTATCAGCAGGTCCTGAATATATTAATTTTTGGCTATGGGGTCTCCTCCTCTCCTGTACCAGGGGCTCAGACTCGTCCCATAATAGGTTAAAGTAACGTCATTGTGCAGTTTCCATGTCGCTGACATTTGAGTCATGGCAGATGTTAAATACCACTGCGGCCACACGAGTATTGCAGCGCTACCTCCGCCTTCCCTCCATGGGATATAGAGGAGCTCTGCCCGTCCTCCTACATGACACATGGACGCGGCTCTCCAGGAGCGACACCTGACCGGCTGCGGGAAATGTTCTGAAACTTTCTCTCACACTCACTGCATCCTGAAAAACTCTGTGCTTGCTGTCAGTGACTGGAACTGGTCGTTTCCAGTTCTCTATGGGAGTTCCCAGTACAGGGGAGCGCTGTGTTCTCCATTCTGTTCTATGGGAGTTCCCAGTACAGGGGAGCGCTGTGTTCTCCATTCTCCTCTATGGGAGTTCCCAGTACAGGGGAGCGCTCTGTTCTCCATTCTGTTCTATAGGAGTTCCCAGTACAGGGGAGCACTGTGTTCTCCATTCTGTTCTATGGGAGTTCCCAGTACAGGGGAGCGCTGTGTTCTCCATTCTCCTCTATGGGAGTTCCCAGTACAGGGGAGCGCTGTGTCACCAATCTCATCTCGCTGGAGTAAATGTATGTCCTCTTTGGTAAGCTGAAAACCTATCCTTGTCTGAATGGTCAGTACTGCTCTGCGGCTCTTCTACTATTTATACTACTAATTTTTATACTACTATTTCACACCCTACAAAGGGTAACAAGATCACAGTAAGGCTATGTTCACACGGCTTATTTTGGGACGTATCTCTCCCCGTATTTTGCGGCGTACTGCGCGAATTAAGGGCTGAAATCCGTCCCAGTCATTACGGTAATCCACAGTTCTCATAGAGAACTATGGATTCCGTCTCCTCTCCCCGCTCGCACAATATGGTGAGCGGGGAGAGAAGTGACATGCGTATACGCGCCGTGGATAATGTATGTCTATGGGGCCAGCGAGCTGCCGGACCCCCACCCCGCTGCACGGGGGAATACGTCCCCGCAATTACGCCGGCAATAAGCTGTGTGAACATCGCCTAAAGGGACTTCATGCCCATGATAGTAAGAACGTGATCTATGGCTGAAATATCCTTGTGACCAAGTGTCCAGAAGTCAAACCTCTTGTACTACACCAATCACCTATTTGTACGCATGAATCTAAGAGACTGGGTCACAGATACCGAGGCAGTTGCGTCAGATTTTTGCTGCAATTTGCACCAAAAATAATGGGGTCTGTACTTTTGTGCTTTTGTCTGTACTTTAGATGGTTTCTAGACCCTTCTGCACCTTCTCTGACAAAAGAGGTGTGGCCATGGTAAAAGGGGCGAGTCTTAATGGGGGGGTGTGGTTTAGTATGTGCTGCCATGCACCAACATTTTCGTGCAGTTATGGCATAATAATAATAATAATAATAATATAATAATAATAATAATCTTTATTTCTATAGCGCCAACATATTCCGCAGCACTTTACAAATTCAAGGGTTAACATACAGTCATTACACATTAAAAGTACTTACAAATGGGGACACAAGGTGTTGGGGCCCTGCTCGTGAGAAACTTCAATCTATTAGGGTGTATGGTGAAACATAAAGGTAAGAAGTGCCCAAATTTACAATGGTCCGGCCATGTTTCATAAATAGGGGTGGTTTACATGAAAAATGGATGAACCTGCCACCAGACTGTACATCTATATTTCAGATAATGCCTGTGAGGGCCCAAGTTTCAGGGAGTGACGATGTGTGTGAAAGCAGTTAGGGATCATGGTGAGCCAGACAGAGAAGATGTATTTGCAGGCGGCCCTCTTAAAACTGTGAGGGTTGTTAATGTGCCTGATCGCGCCGCAAGGTAGCATATTTCCAGAGAATTGGTGCCGCTGTGTGAAATCTTGTAGGCGGCATGGGAGGTTCGATTATGATTGAGGAATTGAAGTCTGATATCATCCAGCAGAGTGAGAGCAGCGTGTATGCGGTAGACAGAGATAAGGGAGGAGATTGTAGGGGGTGCAGCAGCTGTGGAGAGCTTTATGGGTTAGATTAACTGATTTTATAACTGTATCCTGTACTGGAATGGCAACCAGAGCAGTGACTGACACAGGGTAGGGCATCAGTATAGCGCTGGAGAGAAAGACAAGCCATTCGCTGCTGCATTATTGATAGGATGGGAGCAGGGGATAGTTTGCAGAGAGGGAGACGATAATCAAGGATTTGCAGTATCAAGACGGAGAAGAGAATAAGGGAGAGCCAGTAATGAGAGTTGAGATTAGTTTTCCACATTGATGAAATGAACGGATTCAGGAATTTTCTTGAGGTGCAGGGTGACAGTCACGGGCAAGGATGAATTGGTATATGGGGAGAAGTTCAGATCAGAATCAAATAAAACCCCTAGACAGCGGGCCCAGCTGCCTAGGAGAAATGGTGGTACCTGATAAGAAACAAGAAATAGGGGGGGGGGGGGTTGGTATAGTAATGGTGGAAAGACAAGACGTTCAGTCTTAGTGAAGGTTTAGTTTCAGAGTGGAGAGAAGGACATGATGTCAGAGACAGCAGCCGGGGACCAAGACATCACTGGTGTTTTTTTGATAGCAAAGGCTGGAGTGATGTCCTCCGGGGAGGGATTTGTATAAATGTGGTGTGTCAATTCATGCATAGAGATGGTACTGGAAGAGCCAAATCTGCTGATGTTTGACCAATGGAGGGTGGGTGGTGCTATAGGATTTTGATCCAAAGGGGCTGTGTACAAAGCAAAACGGAGGAGTAGGGGACCCTAGAACTGATCCCCCTGAGGAAACCACCACAGCCCATGGTGGGCGGTCGCTAGTGCCTGTATTTATACGGGGGCTTTTTAATCCTCGATGGTCTCCTAATAAAACCCATTTACACCACACCACCCTTCCCCGAGTCTCCCCGCGACCCCCGCTCCAGCCTCTGGCCCAGGGGCACTGAAGCACAACCGACTGGCACCTTCATGCAGCCATGTAGCGTCCGCTGGACGCACACAACAGCTGAGGGCTTCTTATCTGCGAGCAGGAGCGAGTGGGCTCGTTTCCCTCCCTGCCGCACCCACGCAGGACAGTTCACGGCGGAAATTCGGAGACACCGCACCACAGGTCCGACACATGCGGACTAAAAAGCGGGGGCGTGCCAACAGCTGCCGGGAGGACCTACCCACAACCGGAGAACTAGTTGCGGGGAGAAGCCAAAGCAACACAAGCAGATGGGAGCGTGCGCTTGACCCACCGCCCGCTGCCACCGTTGCGGCCACAGGTCAGCTCCGCACGCGTCGCGATGATGATGATGTCCATCGTCGACGCAGCCTTTTCCCTTTCCTCTGTAAAAAAAGAAATAATCAGCGAAAGCGGCACAGCGCGAATTAGGATAGGCCGTGCGCACCGATTGGCTATAGAGGAGCACTGCCGGTAGGAGCGTGGAAGGCCCCTCCAAGAGGAAACGGAGCGCGCTTCAGCCCGGGGGAAGTATAAGGTGAGTATGAATGTTGTTATTTTTAACGCGTTTAATTTACTGCTCAGTTGCCCCCCATATACTGCCTGTGCCACCAATAATGCCACTGCCTGATGGCCCCATATCCCTGCCTGTGCCCCCTAATAAAGCCCTGCCTGTGACCCCCTATTTCCCTGCCTGAGCCCTAAACTGCCTTGCCTTGTAGGTCCCGACCCCATATCCCCTGCCTGAGGCCCCTACCCATATCCCTGCCTAGTGCCCCACTGAGTATGCACCTGCACGAGGCCCCCAGCCCCAAAATCCAACTGGGGGGGGTGGGGTCCCTATCCTTTAGTGAGGAGCCCCTAAAATAAAGCCTGCCTGTTGGCCACCCCCAATAATTTACCCATGTCACTGTGGCCACCCCAAATCAAATCCCTGCCCCTGTGGCCCCCATCAAACTGCCTGTGCCACCTATATGCCTGCCATGTGGCCCCCAAATACAGCCCTGGCAGTCCGGTGAGGCCACCCCATAAACTGCCTAGTGGCCCCCATATCCCTGCCTATTGGCCCCCATACATATCAGGCCAGTGTGGCCCTCCATAATCCCTAAGCCTGATTGGGCCCAATATGCCTGCCTGGGCCGGGACCCCCATTATAATACTATAATTACTGCCCGAAGGCCCCCTATACTTGCCTGATGGCCCACATATCCTGAGTATTCTGCCTCGTTGCATATTTCCAATATCCCATGCCTGTGGCTCCCAAATATCCCTAGCCAAGTGGCTCCCATATTGCCCAGCCTGTGGCCCCCATTATTGCAAGCCTGAGGCCCCCCAAAATCCTGCCTTGAGGCCTGGGCCACCCCATATAAATAACACCATAAAAAAAAAGATACCACAACGGGCCTCTCCTGCCTGGGTGGCCTACCATATGCTGGCCTGGCCTGTGCACACTATAAAACCATGCCTGTGGCCCTCCCATATACTGCACGTGTCCCGAAAAACCTGGGCCAGTGGCCTCCCCAAAATACTGCCAGTGACACTATAATACACCCACTGCCTGCGTGGCCAAACGCCTTCCATATAACTGCGGGGGCGGTTAAGTGTCCCTATATACCCTGCCTGTGGGGCCCCCCCCAAATAATACCAACCGCCCTCAGTGACCCCATATAAAGCCTCAGTGACCCTATATTCTGGCCTCAGTGGCCCCCAATATTTACCTTTCTTGTGGGCCCCTATATTCTAGCCTCAGTGCCCCCATAAAAACAGCCTGTGGCCCCCCAAATAGCTACTTTGCCTCATGCCCCCTATATACCCCCCCTGTCCTAAGAGCGCACAGCCATATACTGCCTGTGACCCCCCCTATATACTTAAGGACTTTGCCTAATGGGGTTGCAAAATGGCCCAAAATTACCCTGCTAGGTCCCACCAATAAAAGACCGTCCTGCCAGTGGGCCCAAATATTATCTAGCCTGTGGCCCCCATATATCTGCCTGGGCCTGGGTGGCCACCATAAAACCTGCTATACAGTGCCCCTATAACCCTATCGAGGGGAGGACTTTTTAGCTATAGACACCGTATAATTAAGAGTTTGCTCCTGGAAATGTGGAGGATTACTAAAAGATATTTGTGTCCAAATCCACAGTTGGACGAGTCTTGGAGGTAGCAATCAGCAGAAGTGGTGACCACCGCTATGAGAAGAAAAAGGTGAAAGTGAAACGACGAGCTGATAATCATTAAAAGACGTACATCCAGTTCCCACCTTGTGAGTTCACTAAAAATAGTAACAAGCCAAGGAAAGAGGTAATCACTTATTATGGTCGTGCAGGAAGCGTCTACCATACAACTAAAGTATCTACATCCTTAACCAAACTAAAACTAAAACCACTATAAAGGCCCCAGTAAATGGATGAGGCAAAAAGGCGGTGGTAAAAAATGTCGCAGATGAGCGACTACATACAACTAAGTATCTAAACCCCTTACTAAAACTTGTCACTGAAAATGCGGTGGAATAAGTATAATAAATCAATCAGACCTGTGTGCAGTAAATAGTCCCCACATGTGGGCACATGTGAGTGGGGGGGGTCGCTGATTCTGGGAATAAAGCGTCCAGGGTCCTTTCAGGATAATTTGAGACCAATAAGTCAGTAATAGTTTGGGGTCTTATATGTGGTTTTGTAGGAGGGTTATATGGTAAACAATCACCTAAGTTCTTTAATTTGCTCCATGTATCGGATGATAATCGTTTTGGGTGAACCAGTGGTTTCAGAGAGAAGGGGTATGTCCAATATAATTTCGAGAGGTGTCTGAAAAAGCTTACCATTTTGTCATGGTGATATTTTAAACTGTAGCAAGTGACTTGCAAGAGAGGCGATATTGGACGGGATCTAGTGTGGAAGTGGCAGAACAGAAAAATAGTAGACAGGAACACAATGTTTCTTCTCTGGTAAAAAAAAAACACAACATAATAACCGAGATTCACCAATTGAGTAGAATAGGCGCGCAAAAAAAATGTCTGTGTGAAACCCACCCTAAAACACTAACCCAGAAAAACACAAAGGAGGGGGGGGGCCGAAGAAGGGGACCACCCGAGCCCCCCCGGATGTTAATTTAGGAACCCTACAACAAGCAAACGCCTCCCTAACGCCCTACAGCAAGGAAAGAGGAGTGACGAACCAGAAAATGTCGACACAGAAGAGGCGGTCAGAAAGAGGTAGTGGACGAGAACCCAAGCGAGAGCCGGGTATGTCCATGAAGCCAAAGGTGCTGAGCCTGAGGAGAAAGATTTGTGAGGCCACAGTGTTCAACAACGAGAGAGATCCAGGGGGGGAGAAAGCAGCAATAGTAGTAACCCCAGAGGAGTCTTTGCAATTCCAGTAAAGTGATACGGAGATCATATGGAGACTTTAAACTAAGGACAGTTATATTCCTCCTCCCTTCCGTGGGAATGTAGAGGGTAGTGCGGAAACGAACCTGATTTGCACAACAAAGCAAAGAGAAAACGCGAGGTCCACGCAAGAGATGTTAGCAGAGAGAAAAAAATAGTGGTGCTGATTAAGGGAAGAGGCGAGAGTCGAATCCAAGCGTACATCCAGGAGATTTTAGAGATGTAAGGGCAGGTGAGAGAACAAGTTCAGTAAGAATATCTAGCACAGGGGACTGTCCCAGTATTTGCAAATATTAAGATAAAAAATTCGTAAAAAGAAAAGGGGGTAAAAATTAAGGCCTGTTAGATAATAAAGGAAGGAAGGGAAGACATCCGCAGTGGCGAGATAAGATCGTAACAGAAAGAGTAAGGATGATAGAGGACGAAGCTTAGAAATAACTGGACACAATGTGGTATGGAAATGGGGTCAGAACACAGAAGCAGAAGTGGTTGGGACACGAAGCAGGCACTCGGAAGAAGGAGAAACAGGAGAAGCCTGGACAACTCAAGCTACATGTTCTTCCACTGTCGTCGGGTCACGATTCTGCGAGTATAATAGAGATGAGACGTAATGCTGGGAGGGACGGAATGGGAATTAACAAAAAATATATAAAAAAAAAAATAAAATAATAAAAAAAAAATTAATAAAACTAAAACAAAAAAATAAAAAATATATAAAAAAAAAATAAAAAATAATAAAAAAAAAAAAAAAAAAATAATAAAAAGAAAAAAATAAAAAAAAAATAAAAAAGAAATAATTAAAAAAAAAAGAAAAAAAAATAAAAATAAAAAAAAGAAAATTGGGGTAATAAATAAATAAAATTAAAAAAAATATTAAAAATAGAAAAAAAAGAAAAAAATAAAAACCACACATCAAAGTGGCAAGTGAATAGCATATAACAATGCCTTCACAAAACATAAAAGACTTAGCCGTGAGCTGGGCCAGGTCAACAGCACAGTAGGACACGTGGACCAGGAAAGCCAGATCAACCTAAGGTCCTAGGAGTGAAGGGAGTTGGAGATGGTGATCAAAGAAGGAGTCGTAAGGCGAAATGGGAAAAAGAATATAGATAGGTGCGCGAAGATGGCGCTGAAATAATATTATTGATTTAGTGGGATCTGGTGAGCGCAGGAGAAGCGTCAGTGCGAGAAAAAGTCCTGAGCGCAAAGAAATTTAGTAGGAGTGGAGAAAGTCTGCAAGGTAAGCTTTGACTTTTCACCACAGTACCGCAATACGAGGATCCGGCACCGAACCCTAAGACAAACAAACATAATCCACCCTTGAAACATCGCTGTGAAGAAAAACGAGTACTGAGAATGGTTGTTGGTGCCGAACGCCAATGCTTGGTGCTGGCGCTGGGGTCTGACTTCCACTGGAGAGTGTGTCGTGCGGTGTGAGAGAGTTGTGCCAACAGTCCCAAGGGTTGGTTGTAGAGAAGTTTTCCAAATTGTAACATTAGACAGCACGAGGACAGGCGGACAGGGCGAAGAAGGGAGTCAAGAAAAGTTTTGGGGCATAGAGAGACTGTGTAAATGGTGTCCTGTAGTATTCCTGATAATTAAATGAGAGAGAAGAGCGGTTAATATTTACTGTATGGATGAAGAAGATCGGCATGTGTGTCCAGAAAGGGCTGAGAATTAGTTAAAATGAAGGAGATCAGCTTTAGTGTCAGAGAGGGAGCATAAGGAGAATATGAAGTTAGAAATGGAAGGAAAAGATGACAGAAAGAAGGACCACAGAAACAGGCAGCAGATAGTTTACCCCATCCTTGATCTTTCCCCATCCTTGTGGTTGGGAGTCAGTAACTGTGAGAGGCCAAGAGAAGAGTTTAGAGTGACGGTACTAACTAGAGAAGGCAGAAGGTAACCATGATGAACAAAAGGGGACTCAAAGGGGTGTTGAAATCAAACCATGATAGAGAAGTGTGGATGGGAGCATTATCAGACAGTGAGAGAAGTGTGGAGCCAGCAGCCAGGTGGTGCGCAAAAATGCTTCCAGAAACTGGCTGGGAGAGAGTGGCCGGAGGGGGGGGGGGTCCATAATACCCACTAGCGACTCCAAATGAATGGAAAAATGTGCCGAAAGAGAAAACTTGAGGGTGAGAGACCGACAAAAAGGAGGGGAAAGTGAGGGAGGGGGGTTTCAAGGAGGAAGGACCTGTTAAGATTGCAAAGTGTGGCTCGCATTAGAAGTATTATCCAACCCCGGGACTGGAACTCAGTATACGCAGCAAACTCCAGTGGCCAACATACACCAAAATAACTTCCTCAAACAACTTCAACCGTATCTCCTCCACCCATCGGCCCCCACCCCCACCCGGCCCCCCCCACCCCCCCGGCCCTGTTTCTCAGGTTGAGGGAGTGGGTTAAGTGTAGCCCACCATAGGTGAGAGCGGCAAGGAAGGGAGCGGGTGACAGATGGCTGTGAGCCTATGAAACTTCTTCTGTGAGTACGGCGGCCGAGCAGGTATGACGATAAAATAAAAAAAAAAAAATAAGATTAATGAATGGGGGGGCGAAGGACGTCTCCCCCTGGACACGATGCAACACGAGCCCGCACCTGAAACACGTGTGGAAACCCCGAATGCATAAAAGAGCTATCAGGCTAAAACTATCCAAGAGTAAAACCAAAACACATAGAAACGTGAGAGAAAGATCAGAACTTCCCGGGACCAAACTGTCCCAATTTACCCAAACCACAGGAACTACCGCCCGCAACCACTGACCGCGACCACCTGGAACTAACACCACTGCCTAAAGATGCCAAATAAGAACACCACCTACATGCCACGCCACCCCCCACACGGCTTAAAATGGGCCCTACATTTATATAATTCATTTCGGGGATTATAATCCGAGGGGGGGTCCAGTAATTACAAAACAAAACGCCGGAGGTGCGAGAATTACGGGCTGAAGTGAAACGTCCCCATTCAAATAAACCGGTACTGAAATAGCCAACAAGGTCTCGATAGAGAAACCGTTACTTGCTCTCAAAACCGAATAAAATTAAAACACATCAACTAATCCTATCATACCAAAAACCCCTCTAATGGATTTTACGTCTCTTCTCTTCTCTTTCTCTTCTTCTCTTTCACTTCATTCTTTCTCTCTCTCCTTTGTCTCTTCTCTCCTCTCTCTTTACGTCTTTCCGTCTCTTCTTCTCCCTGCTCAGCTCGGTCCTTTTCGGACTAACCTCGGTGTGAACGAAAAATTCCCACCCGCAAGAAAGCGGGGGGCAAAGAAGTGACATCGTGAGAGACGCAAGGTCCATAAAACCCGAGCCTCAACCAGCGGCAGAAGATACACGCGCCTGCCTAAGACCTCCAAGCAATGATGATATGGTCTAATGGGGGTCCCCTATGGCCAGCCGCCCCAATATGTATGGGGTGGGTCCACTCCTACCCGCGAGTGGCCAGCCACCGAACCCCCAACCCTCACCCCCGCCCCCAGTAACCGACCCCCCTCAATTGCACCCCTCCCACCGATAAACTCACCCCCACACAGCGCCCTCCCCCCACCCCAACGCCAGGTACGCACCCCCCCCACCCCACACTCGCCCCCCCCCCCCCACAACGTGCCGCCCCGACTACCCCGCCCAGCTAACACCACCCGACCTCTCCCCCCCCCCCCCCCCACCCCCCCCGAACCCCCCACTTACAAGCACATCCCACCCGTACCGCAAACCACCGCAGAAGTCCTCACCACGCCCACCCCCGCTATAAACCCCTGCCGCCGACCGCAGCATCCCCGCCCCCAAAGCCAAACCACCCACCAACAGAGCCCCCAGCCCCCGACACCCCGCCGACAATCAGCCCACCCCTGGCCGTCCGCACCAAGCCCCAAGTCACACCTACCACGACCCCCCACACTCCCCCCGGCACCCAGCCGGCCCCGCTGCGCCCCCCCAACCATTAAGAAAGCCCACCCCCACCACCCCCGTGAGATCCGCTGTGCCGCCGCCCTCGCACCCCCCGACATGAAGACCCATCCCGCTGCCCCCCCTGCCCCTCCACTCCAGGCCTCATGCAACCCCAAGCCTAACCAACCACCACACAAGCCCAGACCCCGCCCACCCGCATCACCCAACCCTCCGGCCCCCCGGTCCGACCCACTCCCAAAACTATTAAATGAAGATCAATATTCCCTCCCCCCCACCCGCCCCCGCACCCCCCCGACCCCAACCGCTTAGCCATGTCCCTGACACCTCATCATCCTCACGTCGAATCACGCTCGCAACTCCATTAACCACAATCGTGTAACACCTCCCAATATGATTACATCGCTGCCGCCTTACCTATACCCCACCACCCCCCCCCCCTTAGCCAATAGAATGTCCAACAGGGGGGTCCGCCTCGGGGTATGTCTATATATGGGTGGGAGTGGGCCGGACGAAGTGATGCCCCCCGACCCAAGCCCGACCTCTTACTCTCCTATGCCCCCCGCCTGAAAACCCTAATCAGGAAGTCCTGGTACAATCCTCAAGACTCTGCCCTGAGCCCTAGGTGCGCTGCCCGGCCGGAGCAGGGACCGCCCCCTTCGGCCCACAAAACACAGAGCAAAATACGACACCGACAGTTAAGCCAGGTGAACCTAGCCATACCTAAACATGCAAAACAAAAAAAAATACAAAAACTACCAACTGTTTACAAACATGCCATGCACCACTCATGAATGGATCATTATAAGAGCTGATAAATCATGGCCGCAGAGTGGTTTGACACACACACACATACCAAAACAAAAACGGACCACAAACCCGTCCTACCTCTAACTTATACAATATAAATAATTAAACAAAAAAAAAATACAACAACCAACCAAAACTTAACACACCACCTTTTAATATAATTAATAAAGATTAGTTTAGTATTTAACCTGAACGGAAAACAAACCCGCCCCAAACACGCCACTGACCTAACTAAAGCACAATGTTGGACTCAAATCCATCTTAATAAATTGAATAGTCAAAATAAAAACATCTAATAAAGTCAAAAAAAAAACTCAAATAATAAATATATATAATTTCCGGAAATAATAAAAATAAAAATACAATCCGGGTCAACAATACAACAACTATCATATTTATAATCTAACATTATGTGTACGGCCACAGTCTTATAAACTATTCTAGAAACTAACATAAAACTACCCCTTGCCTAAAAACACCATATCCCAACACATAAAAAAGAAGTAGAAGACATAAACAGTAACGTCACGCGCGAGGGAACGACCAATTACAAAAATAGATGAAAAGGGAAGGCAGCGGCGCGCAGGCAGAAGGACGAACATGGAAATCTTGGTGCACCCACCAACTGCCCAAAGCACCCACACCCCAGTTGTCCCCACCCCGGAACTGCCCGCCCCCAGCTAACCCGAACAACCCACTTTCCCGCCTCGCCCCTACAACCACACCAGCGCGCACGTAACTGACACTCTCCTATGTACACTAGGGGAACTACACAAGGATTACGAACCCCCACATACCAACCGACCACCCCGCCTGATACACTCAGCTCAAGGCAACCAAGACGTGTAAGTAAGCATAGGGCACAAAACACAAACTGGTAGAAGTACCACACTCTGAGTGTCTGTGCTGAAAGGGTCCTGTGGTTTCATCTACTAACTCTAAACTATTTATCACTGGTAACAAAAAACAGATTCACTCAAAGTAATATCACACCACACCACTCCGTACGTAACATGGTTACGAAAACCGAACAACAGTATTGATACTAACAACTCTGATTAGATAGATACCAGATCCAGAAGAAAGCCAGCCACAAACACATCAACCAGCACCAAACAAGAAGGTCCAATAAAAATCAACACCGGTTCGACAACAAAACCATCCAGAAATCATACACCTCCATCAAACATCACGCAACCCAATCCAAAAAAAATCCCACAGTCCCACCTAGCACCCACTAGAAATTAAGATATAATCATCGCACACAACCACCCCTCCCCAGCCACACACCGGCAGGCCCATGAAAAATCACCTGCCTAGACCCCCTGCAAACGCCAGAGCACCAGCGCAAAGGTAAAAACCAGGCACCACCAACATATCCACAAGCATATCCCCAACATTCGCCTTCAGGTTATACTAACTCTAAAAACTGTCAATAACATAATTAACCTCAAGTTAATCCCACCCCCGAGCAACAACAAACCATAACCCAGAACCATCGGAAACCCCGAATATCAAACGTCGCGACCTCCTCCCACTCCCCACTCCGCTTCTGAAACCCCCCGAGACGCCCACAGACTCTCACCACTTTAACCTACCACAAACAGTATGTATAGTTGCCTAAATACACAAAGATCAACACAGTAAATGAACCCCAAAACCGACCATGAAAGAGCCCAACCACCAGACACGACCAATAGTCCAAATCAGCAAATCCAAACACAACAATATAGTAACAACAAAAAAATTATATACAAAATAAAAACGAATAATACAATATCCTAAAGCCTACACCCCCTTCAACTCAGCAAAAGACCAACGAAATCCTACACCTTGACCCAAGACCCACATAACCACGGGTACACAACCGGCCATAACAATAGAAAAATAAAAACCAACCACCCATCTGCTCGTGAAAACAAGAAGGAAATGCCGCGCCCTCACTCACACCGGAACCGAAAACCCCCCCACTATGCCACCCACACCCGAACAACAACCCCCTCCCCCCCAATGCCCGACCGCCCCGCCACCTGCAACCCACCACACGCCCCCCCCCACTCGAACTACCCCGGTGCCCAGGTACCACCCCCACGCAACTAACTCTCCCCCGCCCCGCACCCGCCCCCCTCTCCCCCCCCCCCGGCCCCCCCACCCCCCCCCCCCCCCCCCCCTGCACAGCCACCCCCCTCCCGCGCCGTACCGCCGCTACCACACCACCCTCTACCACCCCCGCCTTCAGCCTCCCACCCACACAAAAACCCACCAGCATCTCCTCGCCCCAGCCCCCCCCAACCGACCTCCAAATTCAACCCATCACCACACCCAAGCACTCCTACCCCATCCAACACGCCCCCACGCAACTCGCCGCCGACTCCCTCCATCCCCTCCCCACCCTACCCACCATACCTCAACTCCCGCCCCTCCCCCCGTCTACGCCCGTCGCCCCTGTTACCCGCACACCCCCCACCTTCAGCACAACCCTCCTCCCACCCCAACTCCCACAGCAGCAGTCCCCACCCCCCCCGCCACCCCCGCCACCCCCCCTCCCCTCCCGCCCCCACCTCTCCTACCCCACCTCATCCCCCGGGACTCCACACCCACCGCTTCTTGCCGTGATGTCCCACTCCAGCCACCACCCACACGTGTCTCACGCACCCCACCCCCAAGCCAAACCCACCCCACCCCCCATTCACACCCCCCCTGCACCCCACCCCACCCACCACCCCGACCCCCCTCTCTCGAATCGACCCACGTCCAATAACCCCCACCCCCCCGAGCCCAACACCACCACCACCCCGACACCAATACCGCATAGCCCAATCACCACCCCACTCCCCCCTCACCCTCACCCCAGACCCCTCCTCCACACTCCATAGACACACCCCCCCATAACCATCAGACGCGGCCCCCTTCCACCCGCACTAGCTACACACGCTCCCAAACATATTATAAACCCTCCCACGCCCCGCCACGTACCAAATACTTACAACACCCACAGCGGCTTCACACCACAATATCACCCGCAAACCCCACCTCCCAACCCACGCTCACCATATTATCACACCCCACATATACACCACTTACCGCCGCATGCTAACTACCTCCTTTAAACCCCGCCTCACCCCCGCCCACCCCAAACCCCTCCACCCCCCAGACCCTGCGACTCAACTCCACCTCTCACATCAAGTACCCCCTCCCCACCCTTCCTCACTCACGACCTAACAAGCAACCCCCACAGATTCCGAGCCCCCCTCACCCGCACCACCACCACATTCATTGGAACATCTCCTCACACTCCCGTACCCCCATACACGCCAGAACACCCAAATCCTACGCCCCCAACCCCATCCCCATGCCCCCCCAACCCACCCCAACCATTCCCTCCAACACACTCGCAGGCCCAACACCACCCACATGAATACTGCAACTGTAAATCACGCGCAACGACCGTTGCCGTACATCTAACTTACCACCCTCTGGCCAAAAAACACAGCCCAGCCACTCCGCACGCACTGCATCTTCAACACACTCACCAAAAAACCAAAAACAGCCCACCAAACTGTCTACTGACAGCCCTGCACCCAATCAGGAAACTCGATGGTAAATCTACTAAATCTCTTGATCGTAGCAAGAAAACAAACAGACATATCTTGCCATGCCATCGGCCTAACTGCCCCAAATTTTACGTTAACTCTGGCAGATATGTATGGGAACAAAATCGGGGAAGATACGAGAAATTCAACAAACAGGAATCGCCCACCCCCACCCCCACTCAAAAAAAAAAAATGGTCAAAAATCATGAGAATGCACGAGTCCCACACAACTTGCAGGCCCTCAGAGACGCCTCGTTGACCCCGACTCCCGCCCATTCTCACAGCCGCTGTTCGTTCCCTGTTCGTCTCCCTCCCCCAAAGACCTTTGCTTTCCCCCCCCCCCCCCCTCGCGCCCGTGACCGCCACGCCCCTCCCCCCGCCTTTAACATACCCCCACCAATCCATAGTAATCCCCAAGATCAGACCACCTCTGACTAATCAACGCTTCCCTCGCGAGTAAACCTACGTTCCATACCCTACACCACATCCACCGCATTCCCCCCAGCTCTACATCCACAACCCTTTTCACCCCACCGACAACCATCCACCCACCCTTCACCCCCCTTAGCTCAACTCATACCACGCCCCTTACCTTTCCATGCCATTACACCTCGCCCTCCTTTTCCCCCTGCCCTACCTCCCCTCCCCCCCCCCCCTTCTTTCACCCCCCAACGCGCGCCCGGCAGTCTCTGCTAGCTCAACCCAACCTCACCCCTCGGCCTCCCCTGTACATCCATATACAGGTCCGCCATTACCTGCCCCATCTCAATACCGCACCCCCTTGATCTCTTCATAACTCTTCTCACCCTATGCAGCCATCCTGCTGCCCACTTCCTCCCCTCCATGGCGCTACCCTTCCTAGCTGCCCTTAAACACCCTCGACGACCAACCTGCCGCCAACCGCCCTTCCCTCCTCCTTCCCCCACCTCTACTCAGCCGCTACTTCCAGCCAGCGCACCCCGCGGTTTGCGGGCCCAGCACCCACTGAGCAAACCAATCTCATAGTTGTTGAATAGGGAGAGATGAAAGTGATGAAAGTATAATAGCTTGGTTAACATAATGCGACCCCCATGTACTACCCACTATGTTGGTGTATTAACAAAAAAATATGGATGACCCATACCCCCCAGACCATATATTTCTAAATACAGATAGGTGCCAGTGAGTGCCCCACCTTGTAGTGAGTGAATAGAAGTGTGAGTGACAGTTTGAGGTGGATTAGCAATTAGGGAATCTTGTGTGCCACCAAGAAGAATGTTTTCTCAGAGTGCGTTTTAAACTATGAGGGTTATGATTGTGCCTGATCGTACAGGGGATCATGTTCCAGAGAACGGCTGCATAATGTGTGTATATCTTGGCAGACACGGCATAGGGAGTTATCGGATTATTGCAGGCAAATGATATAGCGAGGGGAGAGACCTGACTAGGGAGGAAGACAGAGCTGAGAAGGAGATGTAGGGGGTGCAGCACTATTCACAGAGAGACCTGGAAGGGTGGTAGAAGAGATGAGTGGAGCAGAATGTTAGGGGATTACAGCGCTGTGGAGAGATTGGAAGGAAGGTCAGACCAGAGATGAGGGAGGAGATTAGGTAGGGCGGTTCATTCTGTGGAGAGCCTTAGGGTAGATCTTGAAGAGTTTCTGTTGTTTTTGATACTGAAATGGGCCGCCATGTAGTGATTAGACACAGGTAAGAGGCATCAGTATAGAGCACTGAAAAAAAGATGACCTGGCATCCTGCATTCATTAACCAGATTAGGAGATGGGCGAGTTTTACACAAGAAGGGAGACGAAAGCAGGGAGTTACCGTAGACCAAGGATCAAGAATAAGCAGCGAATAATGAGAAGTTTGAGTTGTTTCCACAGCAAGAAAAGGACGGATTCTGGAGATGTTCTTGAAGTGCAGGTGACAGGAGCGAGCAAGAGATTGAATGTAAGGAGTGAAGGATAGATCGGGAGCTAGTATGTTCTCAAGATAGTGGGCCTGCTGCCTAGGATGTAGTAGGAAAATGATTCAGTCAGAACTAGCGGCGAAGAGTCACTGTGTTTCTGAAGTCAGGGCAGGAGTATGGTCAGGAAGAGTGTATAACCTGAGTGTCAAAAACGACATAGGAGTATACGAAAGTCAAATCTACTGATGGTTTGTCCAGTGGAAGCAGTATAGAGTGAAATGAGTAGAGAACCTAGAAACAATCGCTGCGGAACTCCAACAACAAGAGAAGGAGGAGAAGATGACGAAATGAGACACCATAGATAGCCAACGAGAAGAGCGGTGTATCCTTAGAGGCCACATGGCTGCTGAGCAACTAGCGCGAGGCTATGGGACTCAACATGTACAAACGCTGCAGCGAGATCCAGAAGAAGCCAAAACCAGTAGTTGTCCTGAGATTTTGCTGTGCAGAGATCATTTCAAACTTAAGCTAGAGCAGGTTCTGTGTAGTGTAAGGTGCGGAAACCTGATTGCAGACAGGGATCAAGAAAGAGACTATATCCACGAGAGACTACGTGGATTAGGCAGAGAGTAACCAAACATAGTATGGGATGTAATACATGGGGGGGGAGGGGCGGCGGAAAAAGATGAGGAGGCTGATAATGGACAAGAATTTTCTACCGGGGGCAAAGACTTGGGATAAGGGAGCACTTAATACAAAGATGCCATGCACAAGCTCACTAAATACGGTGCTAGTGAAAAGGAGTATTCCAGCTCCAAAAAAACAAAAAGAACAGATTTTCACTACTGCACACCATGGTAAGTTGCCGATTTTCAATTTTCAGTACAAATACGTCACATACATAGTGAGTCCGGTGTCAGGGGAGCGGATAGTATTCTTCCGCCGCCCGTTGGCGCCGTGTCCCTTAACCACATTGCTCAGCGCTCCCTCAGTCCTTCACGGTCCGCTGTTGCCTGCTCACCAATCGTACACAACTGCAATTTATCCTAATATTTGTGTAAATGCCATAACCCCCCCCTTTGAGATTCTACAGTGATCGGGCTGACACAGGCTGCGGTGACGAGCCTACAATATAGAAACGTACCGATTATATGATCACAATAGATATCATGACCCACAAAACTACACTTTGTATAAGCTAGAGCACTGTGTTTCCATTTGTGATGACTCAGTAACTACAGATTTGTCTGACTTATAAAATACTTCCATTACATAAATTCTGAAAATTGAAAATCGCAACTTACCATTGTGACGCAGTGAAAACATTTCTTATATGGTTGAAGGGCAAAGATATGCCTCTGTCTCCAAATAGTGCCAAACGAATCATTGTGAATAGTAAGGAATGTAAAAAGACAGCTACCACAAAATGTGTTAGATAAGCATTTGTGGAACCTACTGTCCACTTCTATTGCAATTCTGTCATAATTCATCATATGACTTCAAAAGCTGGCACTTACAATAGATGCCACTTGCAATAGATGGCAAACAGAGCCTTGAGAAGCAATTACAACACATCTCCCTAGTGTGTGATCTTAAAGGAGTGGTCCAGTTTCTAAAAATAAATAATAGCAGCTCTTTGTACTCCAAGAACAAGAAGATAAAAACACCCATTCTTCTCTTCCATAATCACAGCCTCTGGTCTCTCTTAGTACTTTGTTCTGTTTTAAACAGGATGTCACCGTTGAGGCTGCTGATTGGCTGCCATAGTCATTTACATCACCATTCAGAAGTGGAAATCTCTAAATGGTGATGTAAGCAGATGCATGTGACCACTTCAGCCAATCACTGACTTCAGTGGTGACACGCAATTCAGAAGAAGAACCCAGTAAACAGAAGACCAGAGAGACCCAATAATGGAACGATACGAATCCCCGTCGCACCAGACACCGCCGACCCGCATTACCCAAGCAGCGCCCAGGATGGTTGAGTTGGCTCTATCGACACCTCCAGCAGCTTGTGATGCAGTACCGCAGGACTGCCAAATACCTAGACTAACCTACCGACCTTATTGAGTCACTCCCAACTTCCACAAGCTGCTGTCTAGCTGGATCCCGACAAATGACCTTGCCCTGACCCGAGGATGGTTTCTGACAACTGTTCATTATCCAGGGCGTAACAATGCCTTGACATAATGAGACATCTTAATAGCCACTTGCGCAGTTACTCCACCAGGAGAATAAAATATTCCTCCCTATTGACTCGATAAATATTATTATTATAATTCATTAATATATTATAAATAATTATAAGTTAATATTCAATATTAATTATTACGTTTACAACAAAAAAAATAATTAATAAAATTTATAACATTATCAATTAGTGAAGAACATTATATATTTAAAAAATAAATCTCCAAAGTGACCACAAAGAGTGACAAATAAACTAATGTGGTGTTCACATTATCCATGTACACTCAACATCTTAATATTGATTAGGTGTAATAGAATCACTTCTGAGGGTGCTAGAGGTGGACCACACTGATGGGATATAACCTTTTAAAATAATTTAAATTGACCATCATGCGCCCTGAAAATACAGCAAATAAATCATTTAGGGATTTTAGGCTGTTTTTACTAACGCATTAGTTACATAAAACGTTGTAGTGTGACACCCACGGCAAGGGGTATTAAAACTATATTATTCATAAACTGATTATTCTGACTTTGAGTAACAGAGCCTTATCTAATGTGAAAAGTCAACAGGCTGTTATGTACAAGCTCTTTTCAAGCACTTGCGTAGCACTGATTGTTTGTATGGGGGGTGTGCGACGCTCATAAGACTCCCCTAATTAGACCTAATACACGAGGCAATCAATACCACATAGGACAAACCCAATATACCCTCCAATAACACAGTCTATGTTATAGACTCCAGCCCAGCCAGCAGCAACATAACTCCACATTTGCTAACTTGCATTGAAGGAAGAATTTTGCAGGATAGAATGACCCCAACACCGACTTCTCTACAAGACTGATGACATGCTTACTCATGAATAATATTACAAGACACAAAAAATCATTAGAAGAAAATCCTACCGCCCTAACGCCCTATATGAAAAGAACATTACCAGAGTGATACGCAACTGATGAGACTGACAGCACTACACCCAGCCCGAGCTTATAGCAACCATACACACAACACATAATCAAACTGCCTTACATCCAGATCGCCGCTCTCGTACTTACGTGGCACTCTAACACCACACCAAAAGAACTTGGAACTCCCGCCACACAGACAAACCACCATCCCATCCAGCAAAGCCATCAAGACTCTCAGCACCATCCCCAATAAACCCCCAACATTACACAACCGTACAAGCAAAAGCTAAATTAACCACAAACATCGCCACAACGGCAGACAGGAACGCACATTTACTACGACCTCTAGGTGGCATCCCAGTCTGTCACAACTATCTAGGAACTCAGGGAGCCATAGACCCATACAGGGCAGCCCAAATTAAATCGTTTTAAAAATGCCCCCACCCACCCTGTTGACACCTTAAATTACACTCTAAAACAGAACTTACCGATACAACCAAAACTTTGCGCAATTATATATTCTGGCATGATACTTTTGAATGCGTCTAAAGCAGGCACATCAAGATATGCACAATGATACAAGCGCTTTTTTATTAGTATATCGCCAAATTATGCGCATTAAACACACACCTATAACTCAAGCTGTAACGCCGGACTGAATAGTGGATCCACTGGGAAACCACCACAGAGAGGGAGGTGCGCAGCCACGCCAGGGAGCGGAGTATTACAGATGTGATGAACCCGGTTTTCACCAGACCTCCGCAGAGCGGGATGGACCTTTCTTGCGCGGATACCACCAAGGACGCTACCACCTGACGAGGAACGCCTTTGAGGCGGCAGCCGAGGTGCGGCCAGGGTAACTGGTAGTCGCGCGAGGTAGTAGTAGTCGAGGCATGTAAGAACAATACAGAACACTGCAGGCGCGGGTCCAAGAGACACAGAAGAGCTAGGGCTCTACATGCAACAGTACGCCCTAGCAAGGGGCTAGGAAACAACGAAAGGATCCAGCGGGTTTAAAGACGAAATGATCCCATTAAACATAGGGACGGCGACCAGCCATCATCACATTGCTGGCGCTCAGGCCTTTAAATCACATGAAGAAGCCTGCTCTGCACGCGCGCCCTAGGGCTTCGGAGTGCGCAGACGCAAAGCAAAGGGAACGCGGGAAGACCACAGGAGCGCAGCGGGTGAGTACATCTGTGCCGTACGGACTGTGGCACGACCGCAGGCATCAAGGAAGATTAACCGGGAGGCGGAGGGGACCAGAGGATATGACTGCTCCATCAGCCGACTCTATGGGCACTGAGGCGCGTTTGATACAACAAGCATCTCTACCAAGGGACTAAGAGGAGGTCGGTTGACCAATAAGAAGTATGAATTTGGCTTCTCTATTGAGAGACGTAAGAAAGCGTAGGACCAACCGCCTTGAGACACATAGACAAACCGAGGGTGGCTTAAACACTATTTTGATCAAAACGGAGAAACTAAGAAACTCAAAGTTTTTTTCTTCATGTATGTAGATAGCACTAAATGCTTCTTTAGGGATTTCCTTTACTAGTATATCCACCTTTAGCAGTTGGTGCGCGCCACTGGTAATGGTGTGCAATGTATATATATATATTATATATATATAATATATTATATATATATATATATATATATATAATTATATATATATAATATATAATATATTATATATATATTGCCGCAACCCTGCCAGTGGCACCCAGGTTGCATTGTGTTTTTCAGAAATATTTTTTTGTGCAGAACTATACGTTGTATTAGGCATATATTGCTTTTAATCTATATAGGGAGGAAAGGATGCCCCCATTTTGGTTTCTTGCACCCCGCCCACTTTCACAGGCTGTTATATAAGTGCAGCTTGCAGGGTTGGTGTTTTTTTATTTTTCTCTCTGGATAATGGAGGTCGGATGACCCAATGAGAAGTCTGAATTTGGCTCTATTGAGAGGTAAAGATAGCGTAGGACCACCCGCTTTGAGATCACGTTGTAAGCCGTGGGTGGCTTAAACATTTTTTGATCAAAACGTGTGAACTAAGAATCTCAAGTTTTTTTCATGATATGATAGATAAGCATATTTAAATGCATTCTTTTAGGGATTTCCATGTATTGTATAGCCCCTACAAGCTATACCACACGCCAGATTTTTGACAGGTTTATTTACTTCAGGCGCATTATACACTCATTTAATGTGCCTTAAAACTGGCGTGGAAGCACCTCTTTTCAGACATGTCGCTCTTAGTCAATCTTTGTTGCCTATATCAACCAATCAGAGCTCCCCTTACATTTTTTCAGACCACGATATGGAATGAAAGGGGAGCTCTGATTGGTTGCTACGACTTTGGGCCTTTTTTGCTTTACAGCCTGAAACGCGTCAGTTTGTGTTCCCGTGTATCATGTATTAACTGTGAAATCTTCAAGCGCTGGACATCGTTCTGTACTTTCCTTATTGTGGTGGTGATCCCCGCTCTCCATGCACTCCATAAGGATTTTGGTGAGCTCAGTTATTTGTTTCTATACAAAAAAAGTCTTACACCTAGATAGTTTTCATACATCTTATAAATGACTTGGATAGGTAAAACCATTAAATTAAAATGGGGCTCTTACACAGAGGTCAACACTGGCTGCAATGGTAAGGGAATAAAGGGTGACGTTGAGTGAGATATTATTCTTTTCTCCCCAGCATGTTTCAACATAATAATCTGCTAGGACCCATTTCATGTGTGTTGTAACAGAAATGCAGAATTCATGATATATTGTTTTTTAGATCTAACCCTATATCACTTATGTTATTCATATTTATATACAAGTAGCCCATAAATTCCCCCAATGTGCACAGATGTTACCCATAAAGCAGTGGTCTTCACCTGTAGTTTGTTGTGTGATTCACCATGTGACTCCTAAATTAGCATCAACTACAATATGACCTCTGAATAAACAATATTACAAGATTTTGAGTATCTGCTCTAGAGCTTCCTCTACACTCATCAGCAGAACCATCAATAGTGTAAATGGTGAGTTCAGAGTTGATTTCACATGTTCAGCCTGAATTCCATGGGCCCCTAAATCTACCTGGTGCTTATTCATTGCTGGAGTATGTAGAGGTAGTGCTTTTCTAGAGAGAATTACTCACTGGATCCATCGAATCAGCAACCAGGGAAGCCCTTTTCTATAAACCCTTCCATTACTTTCTCTCTAAACTTGGTTTTCCATCACCCAAATCAAAAACACATAAACATATTAACTCAGTATCAAAGCATAGATTGTGTAGTAGTTTATATATAAGCAACTTGTTCAGACACAAAAAATCCCAGTAACCACATTGCACATACGTCACCATGATAACTAGCAGCGTACATGTGCAACTATTAGAAGCATGTTTCAGATGATGATAGCTTGAAGAGGTATTCTCATCATACACATTCATGGCATATTGGTAGAATATGCCTTCAATGTCTAATTAGTTTGGGTCCTACCTCTGGGTCCTGTACCTATCTCAAGAATGAGGCCCGAAATCTCTCCCTTTGAATGGAGATGTAATTGTAACTCACCCATTGAAATCAATAGAAGCTCCAAGTATAGCCATGAGACACACGCTTACCTACTAAACTGAAGTAGCTAGACAAAACTCATGAAAACATAAGAACAGAATGCAATTTTCTCATGTGGAGTAGATTGACATTGATATTCTAAAATTTAGCTCTACTTATTGGCAGTTCCTATCTCACACAACGATGGCTTGTGCACGACTCTCCATTCGCAAGTGCAACCAACTCTGCATTCTAGACATAAACATTCATAAAGCTACAATAAAGAACAATTATTTTTGAAATGCGTCAGCAATTATTTCACAATAGTGGATCTCACATTTTAATTCAATCTCTTGAGAGTTATATACAGCAGAGAATTGTTCCTAGAGGATTGACGGTCACATTGACCCCAGCTGAGAGACTGAGATTGGATGTTAATAAGTGGGAAAAGGAGGCTACTGATTCATCATTGCGCTTTATGCGTTTTTTGATTGAAGAGGAAAGTACTCATTTAGAGTCATTACGGGCCAAACTTAAAACGCAAATTGACCTCCCTTTGAAGTTCAAACAGGATCCTGAATTTGGACCAAGAGAAATTGAAGTCCAAAATAAGGGTACTAGAGATCAGAATTGTATAAAGAAAGGAAGCATCATTTGTTCTTAAGAGATCTGGCCGATTTCCATGAAGGGAAAGCTTATACCTTCCTGAACACTAAACCGATATCCAGGAGGTACGAGGGAGAGACGGATGTCTCTTCTTCGGATGCTGAATTCTCTGATCTAGACAAGAGAACTGCAACCAGAGGTGTGAGAGGAAAAGGGCCAATGGGAAAGGAAAGGAAAAGGCGGGGAAAACATTTTGATTTTCAGGGGGAAGGATTTTGGGACAACCAGTTTAGTAAATGGTTACACTGGGCCCTCCTCATCTGCATTTGGTCCCCCTTTTTTTAGACAAACACTAGGTCCACCTTCAATACCCACAAAAAAGGAAAAACGAAAGTCGATCAGAGGGCTACGATAAAAAAAAGTTCTTCACATAGGTTAACAGCATCGGAGACTTCAGTGTTGAGGATGGGTCTGTCATTTGTTCCAACGAGCCAATGTAATATTTTTGATTGGACCAAAGACATTAATTTTTGTACTGAAACTTAAATGGGCGAAGTTCTTTCAGAATAATGATTTGTTTAGTTGTATAGTCTAGATAACTGGGATTTTTTGAGGGAACGATTGTAATTTGGCAGATGTAGATTGTCGAGAGAGAGGAGATGGACCATTCATGGATCTACATTGTAGAAGTACAAAAGCTCCCCCTCAACAACCATATAGCGGTATTGATGCTTTTTTGGCCATGGTTACTCATGAGATCAAGTCATTGGATAGAAAAAATATTGAAGGTGCAAATTGTAATTCAGGAGAGATTAGGGCATTTCTTGACTTAGAAACTAATAGAAGGGTGGTAATGAAACCTGCCGGTACTGATGTGGTACTGATGGATGTACAAGCCTATTGCAAGATGTGTATGGATATCTTAGGTGATCAGAATGCTATCAGATTCTAAAATCAGATCCTACTCTATCTTTGAGAGAGGATTTGAAGAAATTGCTTGATGATGCTTTGAATGATCGTGTTATCAGCAAGAAAGAGTATGACTTTTTACTGCCCTCTTTTCCACAAAGGGATTATGACTGATGATGACACCTATTGAGTGATAATTGATGTGGAAGCCCTTTATTCCTCAACCCCACATGAAAAGGGACTTGAGGCTGGGAAGTATTTTTTTGTACATCATAGTGAGTTCATCCTTGCCTTGTTGACTTTTGTTTTGCATAATAATATTTTTCTTTTTAACGGGAAGACCTACCACCAGCTCAGAGGCACAGCGATAGGGAGCCTGTGTGCTCCCACATGCGCAAATGTGTTCTTGGGCTAGTGGGAGGTGACCATGGTCTACTCTGAAGAATATGAGGATCATCATAGTCATGCCCAATTGTGTACGATATGTAGATGACATATTTATTTTATGGCAAATGGATGAAAAAAGTTTCTTGATGTTCCTGGAGTTCTTTAATATAAATTATTTGGGTCTGAAATTCACACATGAGATAAATTAATTTATTTTGCCATTTTTAGAGTTTCTAATTATGCAAAATGTGGACAATACCCTTAGTACTAAAGTCTATAGAAAAACGACAGCTACAAATAGCCTTTTGAGGTGGGAGAGCTGTCATCCGCGTCCTTTACTGAAAAGGTAACCACGTGGACAATATCTCCACCTCAGACAAAATTGTTCTGAGGATAGAACCTTTAAGGTGCAGGCAGATGAGTTACAAAATAGATTTATCAAAACAGGGTATCCAAATAGGAGTACTACGGGAAGCATACTGTTTTGCAAGTGGCCATAACCGGGTGGAGTTACTTACACCTAAGGCTAAGCCAGTTGTGGAAAAGAGGGCAGAGTTACAGATTATCGGAAGTTACGATTTTAAATCCCATCAGGTCCGGGGAATAATTGAAAAATACTGGAATATTCTTCTTCAAGATCCTGATCTTAAGGGTCTTCTGTCTGATAAACCAATGATTACATATCGTAGGGGTCGTAGTTTGAAAGACAGACTTGTTCAAAGCTACTTTCTAGGGATACCACGGGATGATTGTTGACTTAGGAGAAGACCACTAGACTGTTTTCGGAGTGGCTCATGCAGTTTTTGCAAGTTTATATCTAATTGCAAGGACTTTGTGAGTGTGACTACAGGAATTAAATACCCCATTAAGAATTTTATTAATTGCCTGTCTGGTGGTGTGGTCTATCTGGCGACTTGTCCTTTCCTCATTTAAATGTAGGCAAATCTCGCCAGGAGCTATGGAGGCGGGTTGGAGATCATATGGGGGACACTAGGAGATCAGTAGACACACCGATCTCCCGTTAAATGAGGGTAAAACATCCAGGCAGGGAAAAGTCCCTATGTTTTATTGGCATAGATATGGTTGCCTCATCCCCACGAGGTGGTGATTGGGATAAGGCATTCTTGCAGAGGGAAAGTCAGTGGATATTTAGGTTGAATTGCATCACACCATTAGGATTGAATGAAGATATATCATACACTTGTTTTTTGTAAGGGCCGTATTGATAAAATGTCCCCTCCATTAAGCCCCTTTGTCTCAGGGTCGTATGGATAAAATTTCCCTTCCTGTTAGCCCCTTTGTCATTAAGCTCTTTATTCCAAGATTTGGATGTTGGTGTCTCTTGGAATCAGCTATACATATGCACATATTTTTTTTAATTTTCTCACACAAATATTAATCATGGTTCCCCTCCCTAAGATAGTTATAATTGATGTTATTCTGCCACCATTCAAGATATATGTACATTTTGAGGTGTGCTGACTTGGTCAAGTTTTTTATA
>JAODAL010044483.1:0-32843 GCA_025379985.1 Phyllomedusa bahiana | reverse complement strand
CAGGGGACGGGTCTAAGTAGAACCCTTTTTCACCGAGCCCGCCGCAAAGGGGGAGGGACTTGCTGGGGGGAAGAATACCAGGTCCCCCCACTGCTGACTTGCTTGCGGTGGCACCCAAAGGGCAGAGCGAGGTACAGAATCGTGAGACGTGGGCAAGTCGGGGAAAGGCAAGAGGCAGGGCGGGGCGGCAACGGTTCGGGTCGGATACAGGACGAAGAGGTACGGTAACCCGGAACAGACAACGGGGCACAGAAGCTTTCCTGAAGGCATAACGCACAAAGACCGCAAAGGGACCCAAGGGAAGGGGTTTTTAAATAGGGTCACCTGCCCAGTCTTAACCAAAATGGCGTACGGGCCCTTTAAATCCCCCGAGAGCCGCGCGCGTGCGCCAAAGGCGCGGGCCGCGAAACCCGGGCCGGGCCAGGAGGAGGGAAGGGACCGGGAGCGCAGGAGTAAGGGGAACCCGGGACCCGACCCGGGGGCACGGCAGGGACCGGGGGAGCCCGACGGGGCAGCAGGGGTGTGCCCGCAGCCCGGGCGAGGGCTGCGGGCCCCACCCGTGACAACTATCCCGTCTTTACCACACCGACCCTTAAACCGCATCACCCACAAATTTAAAAAGTGCCAGAAGCAGTAGATTTAAACCATCATTTTACCTAACTGGACATTGAATATCCCTGTCCTGGAACGCAGCATGAGCCCCAAACCTCATGACCCCCGATTTAAAAATGCCGCAAAAAGGAGTCTTTCAACCACCATTTTAGTTTCATGGACATTGACTATACCTGTCTGGACGCAGTGATGACATTAAACCTGTCTGACCCAGATTAAAAAGTGCGGGTAAAGGGAGTCCCGCTTATCTGTTTGTTTTCGTATAATTACACGTATTTTTTTGCACCTTTTCAATTCCCCATCCCTGTGCCGTCGACTAATAGAATTGCTGTGTTAAGATTTACGTGGATGCTGCGTCAATGAACAAAAGCATGGGTGCGCAAAAGTCAAACAACACGTATCTGTTATGTTTTCGTATAAATACACGGTATTTTTTGCACCTTTCAATTTATCACTGTGGTGACTATAGAAGTGGTGTTTTAAGATTTACGTGGAAGCTGCGTCAGATGAACCCACTCCGCTGGAGTGCGCAAAAGTAAAAAAAAACACGTATCTGTTATGTTTTTCGTATAATACATGGTATTTTTTGCACCCTTTCAATTCCCTGTGGTGACTATAGAATTGCTGTTTTAAAGATTTACGTGGATGCTGCGTCAATGAACAATGCTGGGTGCGAAAAAAGTAAAAAAACACTTTTGGGTTTGTTTTCGTATAATACACGGTTTTTTTTTTGCCCCTTTCAATTCCCCCTGTGGGGGAATATAAAATTTGCTGTTTTAAAATTTTACATGGAACTGCGCCCCCCAATGAACAAAGCGGGGGGTGCGAAAAAGTCAAAAAAACCTTAATGTGATGTTTTCGTACGATAAAAGGGAATTTTTGGCAACAAAAAAACCTGTGTGACTACAAAAATTGCTGTTTTTGTAATTTTAACTGAAAGGGGTGGTTTATATTAAAAAGTCACGGGTTTGAAATTGGGAAATTTATTAAAAAATGAACACCTATCTGAAAGGGTATAAGTTAAAAAAAGGGGGGATTTTTTGCAGCAAACCCAAAGAGCCTTTCAGTTCCCTGGGAAATGATGTGTACCCCAAATATAAGTTCAGGTCCCCAAATTTTACCCAAAGGAAAATTTCAATAGAAAAACTTTTTAATAATAAAGATTTTCCCTTTTTCCCAATGCTCACTAAGTCTTGGTAAATTTTACCCCAGTTTCTTTAAAATAAGTTTTGGTTCTGTGTTCCCCCCGCGGGGGGGGGGGGGGGGACCCCCCCCCCGCTCCCACCCCCCCGTGAATTTACAGCGGTAAAGGCTGTTTAAAAAAATTCTCTAGCAAAAAAAACAAAAAAAATTCTTCAAATCTCTAATCTAAAAAATTGGGAAAGGAAATCACACCAATAGAAAAGGGGTTTTCCCTCTGTGCAGAAATAGACAAAATTTTCGCTGACTGTTTGGGCCCAACCGGCAGAGCCCCGGGTTTCCCCCCCTTTATGAGACGCTGAGAGACACTGAGGCTAAAAACAGGAAACGTTTGGTTCTAGTAAAACGAGGTCTTTGTGATTCTTCCACCCAAAATTGAAAACCATACACCCCCAGTAAATGAGGGCCCCGAAACACATCTCACCCTCCCAAATTCTGTAAATCAATTTGCTGGCCCCCAAAAATTTTACAGGAAGCGCCAAAAAAAGGCGCCGTTTCCTTAATAGATAAATGCTCAGTTTTTAAACCCTTTAAATTTATGCATATCGGGAAATTTTAAACACCATAAAAACCTTCCCGATTTTAACTTTGGTTCGATAAAAAATCGCCCCCAACCCACTATAAACTAAAGGTTAAAAAGAGCTGCATATTATAAATTAGGAATAGTTAGTTAACTCCACCTAAAAATGAAACTCTGTAATCTAACAGCAAAGAATACACACAAACATGAGGTCATGCGTTTTTTCTTTAATTCCAAACTAGTGATTGATAGGGCTGACAGTATTATCACACACATTCTTATTTACCATAATGAATGAGCTCACTTTGTCATGTACCACTGATATCTGCAGCTCTTAGTCGCTACTGACACTCTGATCTCTGTAACAGGACTAGCTAGGGGGCCAGAAGTTAGATACAAAGACTATCGTTCCAATATGAATCAAATTCTGGCCTGTTATTAATGCCAGTCATAGTGATTTATACACTGTGCATCACCTTGATTAGTGCTGAGCTTTGTATTGAAGTTGATTTTCTCCAAATTCATTTTAGCTAAAACCAAATCTATTTTCTGAAATTTAGGTTGGCCTAAGATGAATTTTGGCAAAAATTGGCAAAAAAAATTCAGCCCTAATTCTAAACTTAAATTGGGATAAGGAATAGGGTTTTCACGCAATGTTTCAGTGAATTCATGTAACCCGTGGTCCAGCATCATTTCAAGTCCATCATCACCGTCACTTCCATTTAACTTAAAATAGGGGTTGGGTAAACAAAATACAGATGACAGAAAAAAGAGTTGGCTAACCTAGTGATAGTTATTGAGAGATGTCTGTCAGAACCCTCTATTATCTAATTTGTAACTGAAAGGGGTTTTGCCAAGAAGTGATTTCCTCACCTAACAGGCTGATACTCCCCTCTGAAGCCTTGAAAAAAAGGGGCGTTTTCTTTCTGTGTTTAAAAACAAGTACTTCCTCTGTGATGTCATCGCCCCACCTCCCATGCACGCTCTCGAGGCTGATATTCAGTCTCTGTAGTTGAGCAAACATGATTGGCTAAAACACAGAGGATAACTTAGTGTGCACAAGCCTTATTCGGGTTTTGTTCTCTCCTTCTTATCTGCTCAGGAGTAAAGATAAGCTCCGAGCAGGGTATATGCGCGTCACTGACTAAGACAAGGGGCCGGGAGGGGAAGAGGGTGAGAAGGTGCGTCTGCATTGTTTACTCAGATTAATTACATTACATCCAGCGGAATTTTTCTATACAGCAGAACAGCTCTGACACAGAAACAAAGCTAGTGCAGATGCCGTAAACAATGCTTTTTTCTCCTCCTCCCTTCAAAGCTTCATTCCTGTCGTCCTGCCTTCTTCAGATAAGAAGTGCAAACAATGCAAGCGTGGCCAGGAGCTTGCCTAGATCAGCTCCTCGGTCAAAGGCTTAATGCAAACAGTTAGGTAACTAAGGGCATTATCTAGTCAGGCTGCAGAGCTCTCAGAGGCTTCACTTTTTTAATCACATATTTAGAAAAGTGATTAAATACCCATTTTGGAGAATCCCACGTCAACATTAAATCGTGGCAAAACCCCTTTAACACTCCCTGAAAACATCCTTACTTGACTATTTTTTTAAAGAAATGGATCCAACGATAGTCCAGCATAGTCCAAAGGTAAACCTGTAAAACTATAGAATTACTAACCAGTGTTTGGCTGAAGTGTATGGACAGCTGCATCCTAACTCAGTAATACGAGGCATAAGCACTATAAGTATCCGTTCAGCATCCATTCTAAGTATGGCTTTGTTTATAGGTCCATATTATGGAGCAAAACACACTCTGTATACTGCCATATGAAGACCCAGTGAGGCACCTTGTTTTCTCCTACAATTGCAGTTCTATGGGAGAAAACTACTATAATATCACGTGATGGACCATGCCACAATTTATTCACACATCCATCTAAAAAACAAGTGCTGGCATACATCAGTTAGATATCTAATACAACTAGGTGCATAAGGGTTTAAAGTATAAAAAGTATTCTAAAATACTCTCATTTTCAGACACTAGTTGGGTTGGGTTTCAACAAGGAACTACAAGTCATTGTAAATAAGGTACCAGCGGGAGAACTAAAACTGCTACTAGTGCCTTGTATTCTTTGACCAAGATAAGCCACTAACTACAGTGGTCCCTCAACATACAATATTAATTGGTTCTGAGACAACCATGTATGTTGAATCCATAACACTATGGAAAACAGGTAATTGGTTCAGAAGCCCCAAAATTTCACCAACATAATGCAAAATGAAGATTAATGCAAATGAAGCAGACAACTAATTAAGATATAAGAGTCAGAAATTGTTGCTAGAAGCTGGAAATCACTTTCTATGTTAAGGACAAGAGCTTCTTTAGATCATTTATTGTCAGGAATCTCCTGCTATACCTTGGAACTTGTTTACTGTGTTTGCCCTTAAGTTTGACTCAGTCAAGAATGGCTGGATCGTGTCTCTGTGGGTGCCATTCTTTGTTTCTGTTGTCAGCCTATATAAACTCCTCAAGCCTGACTCCCATTGCTTGAGTATTGTGTTTAGCTATCTGACTTGCAGTCCTCATCCTGGAAACTTGCCCTTCCTGTTATTTCCTCACCTTTGCGGTTTTACCCTGCATCCTTTCTTCACTACGTATCAATACTGTTGCTTCTCCTGACCTCGTAAGGATCCAGTCTCAAATCTCTGCTGCCTCTTGTTCCAGCCTGAATTTTGACCTTTCGCTGTGTTCAAGCAGTGCTCTGCCATTGGATTCAAGCTGTATCAGCGGGGGTTAACCAGGAAGAGGCTGGCTTTAAATAGGGGCAGTGACGGGCAATAGCCAATTGACTCGGTTGCTCTGGCCTTGAAATATAACACTGCCGAGCACGGCGCACCCTAGGGAGCGGGGCCGTACGTGCCGCTGGACAGAGGCTGCAGCAAAAGCGTGGCCGGGTAAGTACACAGGGGGACAGGCAGGGGAATGAGCGCGCCCGCGACCCGACATGCTGGTCGAGGCGTCCGCTCGGAAGCGGGGCTCGGATAGCAACCCTCGAAACCCGGGATGAGGGTTGCAGGGGCATCAGGGGGACATCATGACAGGTAGAATAAAAGCCATAACAATGGAGTCGCTGGACTGGAATCCAGAAGGGAGAAGTTCGCATCAAGCAGCTTTCAGACTGGTATGGCTAAACATGCGCACCGAGATCAAGCATTTGAAGTAAAATGTGAAGCTTATGAAGGCCCAGACTGGCCATGAATATCCAAGTTTACGGACAAGCAATTCAGTAACTAACGCCAAACACCGTGAACGCTTTATGCCGAACAGATACGTCCACCTGGAGAATTTAAGCTTC
Organism: Phyllomedusa bahiana; assembly: GCA_025379985.1. Classification (NCBI taxonomy): domain Eukaryota; kingdom Metazoa; phylum Chordata; class Amphibia; order Anura; family Hylidae; genus Phyllomedusa; species Phyllomedusa bahiana. The sequence goes on along the minus strand of JAODAL010044483.1, from coordinate 27,162 downwards.
TGTACCACCCACTTCGGTGCCTGTCATGGACCGAAATTGCAACACCTTCAGATTCGGCGGAGATCACGATAAATTCCGGGGTTTCCTCAATCAATGTAGGCTATACTTCGACATAAATCCTACACAATTTCCTACCAACAGATCGAAGATCCTGTGTATTATTATGCTGCTGACACACAAAGCCATTGCCTGGGCTAGTCCTTAATTTGAAAATATGACCGTTCGGCTGAATCACCTGGAAGAGTACATCGAGCCATGTGTCAGATGTTTGATGATCCCAATCCGGTGCTACCACTGAAGCGGAATATAGCCTTGAGCCAGCCAAACGCCCTAACTGTTGCCGAGTATTGCCATGGAGTTAAAGATGGGTGGGCAGGTCAACACCAACTGGAATGATTGCTGCAGCAAAATAGTCTTTTTTAGGAAAGGATTACGCAGCGCAGTAAAAGATGAACTTGCCGCCGTGCAAAGGGCCTCTCAGGTTTTGGATGCCTTCATTAATCACTGACATCCATAAATCGATACCGACTGTTGCTGAAACAACAACGACAGGAGAGATGGGCGGCTCGCTTAAATTTTCATACCAAGCTGTCCCCACCGGTCCCCTGTCAGCTTTCCCTAGGGAAACTCAACGGGAAAGATCCACAAGAGTCAGCAATTGAGCCTATGCAAGTTGATTCCATACTAAAGCGGGTAGAGAGCATAGAAAGAAGGGAGAGCAAGTGCTCCGGGGAGACTCTATATTGTGGAAAGTCTGACTACATTCCTTATCAAATGCCTTGCCGTCACGGAGATGGTGGCAGCCATCATTGATTACTGACTCCTCGATGGAGAATCATTGCTTCAGAGACTGAGTTATCTGAAAGAGCAGTTTGTCCATCCATCTCATCAGTGGCGCCTCATATTAAGAAAGAGAACAAAAACTCTCATTGCTCCCTTCCTTAGACTCCTTCCCATCATGTCTGGTTAAACTCTCATGGGTATCTACCTCAGTATGGGGGGGGGTAGACTCGGAGGGCAAGTGGCAATTTATGGACCTGTCCTTTTGCCTCAGAAGCGATGGGGTTAAATTTCAGAAGAACTCTCACCCGTGGTAATGGGAAACTGTAGATGGATCTCCACTGAACTCGGGCTGTTAATGAAGGACTGGATTCGCTGGGCAACCACAAGCGTGTGATAGCTAAGCCTCGGCCAGGGAACGGAGTATACAGTAGCCCCCGGTATTCACCGAGCCCGCCGCAATGCGGAGTTGGACTGCTGCGGCGTGGAGGCTACCAGTGTCGTTAACCTGACGTGACTTTGAGTGCGATGGCGGCCGGGGGTACAGAATGGTTATAAAGCGTAATCCAGAGGGCGTAGTCGGTGGGACAGGGGCCGAAGGTCGGGCAGGCGGCAGAGGGTCGTGTCAGAGACAGGCAGATGGTCAGGGCAGGGGGATAAACAGGTAAGGTCAGGAAAAAGTAGGCAGGCGGACTAGGTACATTGGGTATCAGGGACAGAATCCAATACTCTCTAAACGCACGGTAAGCACACCAACAAAATGGCAGAGAGTGTTGGGCGTTATACATTATATTAGGACAGCGTCCGTCAATAACCAATTAACGGCGTTGGCCCTTTAAATCCAGACCAGCGTCGTCGCGCGTGCCTTAAGCAATGAGGGGGTACGGCACGGTGGCTGTTCAGAGCCGGACCAGGAGCGGGATGGTGTGTAGTAAGGGGTTTCCGGGCCGGAGCAGAAGGACAACCGTGCCGGACACGTACGCGCAGGGGGACGGCCGCGGCGAGCCGCGGCGCCGAGCGCCTTGACAGTGCCCCCTCCCCCCTTAACTCTCCCCCTCTTCCTTTGGAATTTAGAGAGGAGATCAGGGGACAGATTGGCCCAGGTTCCCACGAATGCTCCTCCGGACCGAAGCCCTTCCAGTCATTGAGGGAAGGAACCGCCTTCCCCCTCACCTTTCTTCCTCTGCAACACCTACTTGACCTTCAAAGATGTTATCTGTATTAGCAACAGGATGAAGGGAAGTTGACAGATCTACGGGAAGAAGCGGTTTCAGCACACCGGCTGAGGAGGGACCACGTGAAATGTGTCGGGATACGTAGAGAGTCGGGGGGCAAGCGGAGCTTATAGGGTGGACTGGGTTCAATCGCCGAAGTACCACAAGAAGGCCCAAGTATTTGGGATCCCAACTTGTAGCTGGGCACCTTGAAGCGGATGTCAACCTTCCACGGATAACCAAACCTATCTCCTGGCTCAAATAGGGAGGGGGGCCTACGATATCTGTCAGCCTGAAGTTTGGTGAGGGCAGAGGCTCGTAGCAGGGCCTGTCGTGTGAGTTGCCAGAGAGCCTTGATGTCCTTTACATGTCGGGCATTCCACGGCCAGGGACAAGAGACGAGGTAGCTAGGGGAGAGTGGGCGGGAGGATTGCAACAAAAGACAACAAAAATGGGGGAGGCCCAGCGGATCTGACTTAAAGATTATAGGGAAAACTCTGCCCAGGAGAGAGATTGGACCAGTTTCTGTCGAGAGGACACACAAGTGCCGCAAGTAGGTACCCAACACCTGGGTTAAACCCATCTTCTACCTGCCACGTTAGTTTGAGGGTGTATGCAGATGAAAAATCAGCTGAATCTGCAAATGGACAGCACGATCCTGCCAAAAATTCGCAATAAACTGGACTCCCCTGTCAGAGACAATATGCAAAGGGAGACCGTGTAAGCATGTATGATGGAAAAAATGTTGGGCCAGCTGGGGGGCAGAGGGTAACCCAGGCAGTGGGATAAAGTGAGCCATTTTGGAGAAACGATTGGTTCACCCCCAGATGACCTGTTTGTCCCAGATGTGGCGGGAGATCTGTGACAAGTCCATGGGACATGGGCCAGGGTTTTTCCGGCACAGGGAAGAGGCAGATGAATGCCCGCGGGTTAGGCGAGGGAACCTTATTTCGAGCACAGGAGGAGCAGGCCAGCACCATGTCCCTGACATCTTGTGCAAATGGTGGGCCACCAGTAGTAACGGAGAGGACAGCTGAAGAGATTATGGTCTCCTGGATGCCAGCTGTTCGTGGAAGAATGTTCCCACCTCAGGATTCCTAGGCCGCAAGGCCGGGCGCACATACGTTCCTTCCCGGGGGGGTGGAAAAAATGTTGAAGATCCAACGGGGGCAGCCGCGCGAGCCATTCAGGAGGACTATGTGCTGTGGAGGAGACTGAACAGGACCCACCGTATCGAGGCACGAGAAGGGGGTCGGCTTTGACGTTCTTCCGGCTGGTCCGGCCGAAAGTGTAGCAGGAAGTCAAAGTCGGGCAAAAAAGAGCGAACCATCTGTGCCTGCCGGGGATTCATGGCGTTTGAAGCGTTTGAAGATATAGGAGGGTTTTTATGGTCGGTGAAGATGTCAATAGGGTGATTGAGCCCCTCCAACAAGGTGACGCCACTCTTCAGATGCCAACTTTATGGCCAGTAACTCGCGATCCCCTATGGTATACATTCTTCTCGGCCGGAGAGAAAGTTTTGGAGAAAAAACCACATGTATGCAGTTTACCCGAGGAGGATCTCTGCAAGAGGACAGCACCGGCCCCCACCGAGGAAGAATCCACCTCCAGAATGAATGGGCGGTTCGGGTCCGGGCATGACAAGACGGAGCAGATGAGAATACCGATTTAAGACGGTTGAAGGCTTCTTGAGCTTCGGGGGGGGGGGGCATGATTTGGGTTTGGCGTTCTTCTTAGTTAGAGCCACCAGGGAGCCACAAGCGTAGAGAAGTGTGGGAATAAATTGTCTATAATTATTGGCAAAATCCCCAGAAATCGTTGAATGGCCGGAAGGCCACAGTGTGGCCACTGAAACCACGCGGGAAGAGTTTTAAGGATCATCCGGAGGACCTTATCAGGAGACGATGTACCCTAAAAAGGGTTAAGCTGGTATGTTCAAAGAGACCACTTCTTGAGGTTTGGCAAAAGCTGATGGGTGCGGAGTCGCTGGGACTGGCTGGACGTGGTGGCGATGGTTACAAGGTACGGAGAAAGATTAGGAATATAATCCAGGTAGATAATGGCACAGATGTAGAGTAGGTCCTGGAAGATCTCGATTGACAAAGTTCTGAAATACGCAGGAGCATTGCAAGAGACCGAATGGCATAACCGATACTCGGGGGGGGGGGGGGGGGGGGGGGGGGGGGGGGGGGGGGTGGGGGGGAAGTGGCCATCCCGTGTATTAACGCTGTTTTCCACTCATCACTTCTGCTTAATACGAATTTAAATTATAAGCAACGCGTAGGTAGATCCAGCTTGGAAGAAGATTTTTGCGCCAAGCAGGCGGTCGAAGACGTTAGGAGATCATAGGCAGGGGTTATGCGGGTTTTTTTTTTTATGAGTAATTTTATTTAGCCCCGATTAGTCGATGCAGGGGGAGGAGAGACCCGTCCTTTTTCTCCACGAAAAAGAAGCCGGCTCCTTGTGGAGACGAGGATTTACAAATGAGGCCTTTACGGAGGTTCTCATGTGATGTACTCAGACTTTGCCTTAGTCTCCGGGTTGGAGGAGCGGTAGACTCGGCCCCGGGGGAGGAGTACAGCCAGGTTGCAGATTATGGGAAAGTCATAAGGCCGGTGCGGAGGAAGAGTTTCGCCTGTCCTCTCTGAAAAACGTCGGCCAAGGAGTCCCAGTATGGCAAGGTAGGCCTGGATGTTGGCTTGGGTAGGCGTCAGGGAAGTGACCCAAGGAGCAGGTTGCGGCTTAGACAGGCAACGCGAAGAGACATGCGGAAACCAACACATGACTTCTCCTATGCCCCAGTCAAGGTTGGGGTATGGTACTGTAACCACGTGCGGCCAGAAGGATTTCAGACGAGGATCGAGGGCAGGACGAGAAAGTTGCATAGTCTCCTTGTGAAGAGAGCCACAATCTGCAAAATGAGGGGAGCAGTGCGGAAAGCGTGATAGCGCCTTAAGGCATTCGCACTGACTGACGAGACGAACATGGGCTTCATCAACGGAACAACAGGAGACGAACCTGGCTCACAAGTTCGTAGCTTATGAAAATTTCATGCAGAACATGGAGAATAAATAATGGCGGTGGCCTGAAAGGTTACTGTCCGGTTGTATCACCAATTATACCTACGGGCATGGTCAGAAGGGGAGAGGCGCTCTGAACACCTAGTGTTGCCTCTCCCTACAAAGCCCTAGGTGCGGAAGGGAAGTTTCCCGGGCGCACGGACAGTCCCCAATAAAATGGCCCGAGAACCTGCCACACTAGAAGCACGGGCTGCTTCAGACGACCGCTGAAGTAATGTTCCTCCTGGGGAACAGTGGAGCTCTCTCAACTGCATAGGTTCATCTTCGGAAACCATCGAGAGGAGGGAGAGGTGGTCGTTCGGAAAGTGGGAGCCAGGTGGTGCAACCGGCGTGGAGGACGACCTCCCGTTGAAAGGCGGTAGTCTTGTTGCTATTCGGCGAATGAATATCCACTCGGGGCTGGCTAAGTTGGATTTAGGTCATCTTAGAGCAAAACTGGTAGATTCACGAGCGGGAGCTAGTCCTTGATTCGTTCCTGAGAGACCTTGCCAGAACGACGCAACGAAAGCATTCTTTATTCAGTTCAGCTCCGAAGCGGAGAGGGGTGCGAAACGCACCGAAAACTGGACGATCGTGGTGTCGCCTGACGAAGCTGGAGAGCAAGAGCAGTGCTGCGGGTAGCCGAAAAATGAAGTACAGCCTGGTTCCTTCAAAAGACCGTGCAGAACCCCATTCGGAGGAGGAAGGTTTGGAGGTCCTGTCAGAGGATCCCCTCGATCCATAGGTGGCGTTAGCCAAGCCATAAGTCTCCAGACAAGAGGCTGATTATGAAGGCCACCTTGGCATTTACTATGTAGGGAATGATGCCACCATCATCTCGAGGGGGGTTGGAAAGAATGATGATGAGCCCACATCATTTCTTTGCGGGGTCTCCATGTAGCTGTGAGGGTGAGTGGCAGAGACAGAGGGAAGGTATCCCCGAAGCCGAAGCAGGTTAGAGCAATGGATGCGGAGCAAAGGTGCGGCGTTTCGGAGGCGGCAGCCTGGGGTGGAGGTAGGTACGAGTCGCAAGGTTCTGGCATCAATGGCAATAGATGGTCGATACGTTTGATTCTGTGGGCGACAAGCCGTCGTGACATCACGGAGGTCAGGCAGAGGTTACCTAGCGGAATCCCATGGCCAGTTTGTACTGTATCAGGAGTGAATTCGACCTGGGTCCAACGCAAGCGTGGGGATAGCTAAGCCAGCAGGGTAAACGGAGTCTAAGTTGCACCGGTATTCACCAGAGCATGCGCAAAGCGGGATGGACTTTCCTGCGGCGTTTGAGGATACAGGTGTTCACCCCTGACGTGACTTGCTTGCGATGGCGGCCGCGGGTACCAGCGTTTGGTACAAAGACGTAATCCAAAGAGGCGTAGTCGGGGACAGCAGAAGGTCAGGGCAGGCGGCAGACGTTCGTGGTAAGAGACAGCAGGATGGTCAGGGCAGGCGGAAAACAGGCAAGGTCTGGAAATGTAAGACAGGCGGGGGACTGGTACCGGGGACATTCAGGACAGAACTCAATTACACTCTAAAAGCACGGTAAGCACCCAACAAACTGCAGAGAGTGCTGGGGGGTATACCTTATATAGGACAGCGGCCGTCGTCATTCAACCAATTAACGGCGCGGCTCGGCCCTTTACAATCCAGACCAAGCAGTCGGCGCGCCTTAAGCAACGGGGTACGCGCGCTGGGGGCGGCTGTCAGAGTCCGGACACAGGAGTGGGGTCTGGTGAGTACGGGTTTCGGGCCTGGAGCAGAAGGACAACGGCTGCGGGCAGCGCTGGGCACCCGCGCCGGAACCCGTAAGCGCGACGGGGGACGGCCGCGGCGACCCGGGGGGGCCGGGGGGCCCCATGAAAAGGGGCCAGGGGGGACCAAGAAAACCAAAACCTTTTGGAGTCTTTGGGGACACCCCTTCATTTTGAAGCCCTGTCCTATTGATCCCCTTTTTCCACATTTTCCCTGTCACCCTGGGGCCTACCCTCCCCGGCAAGCACAAAACCCCCAGTTTCAACGGGGAAACCCTAAGGAGCTAAGTTTCCCGCGGGGGAGCCCTTTTCCCTTTCAGCTCACTCTGAAAAAAATTTCCCGGGGAAGACCCAGCCCAAGACAAAAATTTTTTTTAGAGTTTTTACCTTTGGAAATACAGGGAATTTGCAGACATCTACAGCAAACAGAATCCCAGACACCTCCCCCCCACATCGACTCTATGATTGCCCCATAGACTTGCTCCCAGGTGCACCTATACTTTTTGGGAAAAACCCAAACCCTTTGGCAGGCCCGGGAAATTTAAAAACCCCCTCAAGGATTACTAGAAAAATATTGGCAAAGGGGTTCATCCGCTCATTTCCCCCCAAAACGGGGTCCTATTTCTTTGATAAAAAAGAACGGTTCCTTAAGTTTCCTTGCATTGATTAAGAGAATTTAAAACAAAATTACCATAAAAAACTGTTATCCTCTACCCCTGATTCCTGGTCCTGGGGGAGGGGTCCCGAATGCAAAGATTTTTTTCCCAAAATTTAGTTCTTCGAAGGTCCCTAAAATTTTGGGTCCATATCAGATCTGGGGGATGAATAAAAAACGGCTTTTAGGCCGGGGTTTTTGGCCCACTTTGAATTTTGTGTTATGCCTTTTGGTTTTTGTAATGCCCCTGCCCCCCTTTCAACATTGTCAATGCCCATCTTCGGGGGAACCCCCTAGCCCAGTTCTTAGTCCTTATCTGGGGATACCCGGGTTTTTTCCCCCAAACTCAATGGACGAACACCAGGGGGAAAATGTGAAGTTTGTTTCGGGAAAAAAGTCTAAGAGAACCCAAATTTTAAACTTCAAGTTTGGGGAAAATTTGTGAATTTATCAAAACCCCAAGGATCCAATTTTTTGGTTATTTTTAATTTCATGGTTTTCCCAAATGGACTCTAGTAAGATGAAAGCAATAATGGGACGGCCTACCCCAGAAACATAAAAGATGTCCAACGTTTCTTGGGTTTTCCCCAATTTCTAAAAGACCTTCATCAAAAATTTTTCTCGGACAAAAATTTCCCCAACCACATTTGGACTAAGAAAAAAAATGTTTTTTTTTGGGTTCCTCCTCAAGCACAAAAAAATCCTTCTTTTCTTTCTAGAGGGAAATTTCACTACAGCCCTGTATTTTTTTCTTTCCTGACCCAAAAACTCGCCTTCATTGTGGAAGTAGATGCATCAGACTGTGTTGAGGGGCTATTTGTCCCCAGAGAACGGGGAGAAAACCCTTTTTACTCCTTGTGCGCTTTCCCGGGGGTTTATCACCTCTGAGAAGAATTTTGGGTTTTGGGGAAAAAAGAACCCATTAGCTTTTTTTTGCAGCCTTTAAGGAATGGAGCTTTTTCTTCAAGGAACCTCCCCAGCAAATAATTTTTTCTTTTCTGATCCCCAGAAAACGGAAAAAAGTTAATTGCCAATGGTTTTATCTCCTCGCCCAAACTCGTTGGAGATTTTTCCCCAATCCCAAAAACAACTTTGTAATCTCGTTTCAGGGCCCGGAAACCCATAAAGACAAGGCGGGAAAGCTTATCAAGAATGTTCTCCAATGATTTTCCCCTCCTATATTTCCGCCTAAGACCATTGTTTCCCGAACTAATTCTGTGGGAGTAATCCTAAAAAAGAACCCTTTCTTAAAAAAAAGAAATAAAAAAGGCCCTATGACAATGACTCCCTTTCTGTCCCCCCACCACCCGATTTTACAATTTAAAGGGTTTAAAAACAATATGTGGGCCCAGGGCACGCTATACATACCCCGAAACCGTAATAAAATGAGACTTGAGGCTAGCCCATGATTTAAAGATTGCTGGTCACAAAGAAATTTCAAGGGAAAATGCCCGGAATTTTTTTTTTCCCCCCTTTTTTTGGTGGGCCCCAAATTTTCTACAGGGATGTAAATAATTAGTAACATCAGTGACATTGTGCTAGATAAAAGACCCCACTTTCTTCACCCCGGTTTTTTAAAGTTTTCCCGGTCCCCCTCCCCTGGGGGTTAATCCTGGACTTTTTGTGATTACCTACCTCTAAAGGGAAGAATACAATTCAAAGTAGTAGTTGACCGGCTCCAAGGCTGCACTTTTATCCAAGTACCGGTCTCTCTGGCCGAGGAACGCTGATCTCTGTCGAAAATGGTTTCGTCTTCATGGGCGTTCCTGTGAAGTTATATCGGATGTGGGGTGCAGTTTACACCCAAAATTTTTTGGCGAATTTTTGCTCTGCTTGCATTGATTTTAAAATTATCAACCCTTTTTTACCCACAACTAAGAAAAAGACTGAATGCACAACAGACCCTGGAACGTACCTGCAATGCTAATTTCATTACAAGATATGGGTTTATCTGTTCCTGTGGCGAATTTTCGTACAGTAACCCCAAAATCCCTCCCCCAAAACCCAACTCCTTTCTTTTGAAAATTTGGGGTCCCATCAAATATTCCTCCTAAATTCCCTGCTGTTCCCCCTTTTCCCAGCTCCCGGGGAAAGAACTCTGCTTTAATTTAAATATAAAGGAAAACTCGGGGAAATTAAAAAAGATGGCAGATAAACGTGCGGGCCCAGCCCCCAATTTCAAAGGGGGGGAAAGTATGGTTTTCCCCGAAATTTAAAGTTTAGAGTTTTTCCCCAAAAACGGGGAAGAAGTTTGTCGGGTCTTTTAATGAACATCAAAATAATCGTCCAGACTTTTCACTCAAACTCCCCCCATTATAAGATTCATCCTGTTTTTCATGTGTCTCTACTAAAGCCCGCCATCAAAACCCTTTGGATGTGTTTCCTCCCCCCTGATGCGTGCGTTGATGGATAAAAAACAGTTTGTTGTGGAGCAAATCCGGACCGAAATTTTTAGGAACCCGTACGATATTCCTTAAGTGGCAAGGGGGATGGGGGGCCCGAAAAAATTTTTGGGAACCCGTGAGTAACATCAATGCTCCCCGACTTATAAAAAAATTTAAACAAAGACATCCGGGGGAGACCGAGTAGGGTTTGTCCAGAGGCCACGTTGAGGTGGAGGGTAATGTCGGAATTCCTGCTATACCTTGGAACTTTTTTACTGTGTTTGCCCTAAAAATTTGCTCTCAGTCAAAATGGTGGATCGTGTTCTTTCGGGTGCCATCTTTCCCCGTTGAGCCTATTTAAACTCCTCAAACTGACTCCCATTGTTTTATTGTTTTAGCTCCGCTTTAAGTCCCCTAACCTGGAATTCCTTTCCGTTAGTTCCCTTTTTGGGTTTACCCCGCAACCTTCTGATACCTACGTATACTACTCGCTTCTCCTGACCCCGTCTGGGTCCCGTCTCCTCTCTTTGCCTCTGTTCCCGTCTCATTTGCCTTCCTGTGTTTAAGCCAGTCCTCATCATTGGATTCCAGCTGTATCCACTAGTATCATGACATTTACTTTGTACACAATAAACCAGAAAAAAGAAAATGGGGCCTTCACCTGGTACCCCCAAAATAACGTCATCGAGGCACATCAAAAAAATATAGAACATAAACTACCACACTGTACTGTAGAGAGACACTACTAGACCACCAACTTCTGCCTGCACTTCACTTTTGGTTGGATCATTTTCAGGGAAATTACATCTTGAAACCGTACTCACCATACAATGTACCAGGAAAGACAATTGTATGTTGAAAATATTGTATCCTAAGGCCATTGTGACTTGAGGGACCACTGTATATTTTTTATTGTAATTGTATAATGTAATTGTAGCGTTTGACACTGCTTTAGAAATAGTTAAGTCAAGAAAAAAGTACATTCATATTTTAGAGCTTGCAAGAGAAGGGCAATGCGGAGGAAGACCCAGCAGTCTTTCCTTGGATATACAGTAGCAATCTTATTTTTTAATTAGTTAAATTGAGCCACTGCATTTATCTAATTAAAATCTATAAATTAGTCACGCTGGAATGCTCTGCTGTATAGTAATGAAATAGAGAAAGACACTGGGTCATTAGTAGCTGATGAGGTTACTGAATGAATGACGCTGTGGAAATAACATACAACTCAATCTATATCTGTTCTATTGAATGATATATGAGGATATACGTATGTCTCCTATTAAGAATTCAGAATAGGTTAATTGGCTTAGATATGCTTTTAATTGCTCTTATGTGTATATTACAAAAATAAATGATGATAGCTCCACCGAGGATTTGTCTTTTCTCCTCACATACTGCTTGTGAGAGAGATGGAAATGTTCACATCTGTAGGGGGCTTGTTGTTTTAACTGACTGAGCATTAATGGGAAACAACTGACTAATAAAATCTTATAAGGAAAATTAAGAAATCTGGTTTAGGTCTTACTGAGAATCCTGGAGGATACATTATCCTATAGAGCAAATTTTCATTCTTCAAACACTTGTCAGGAAAAAGTGCCTCTTGAGAAATAACACAGTATTTCTTTTCATGGTTATCTGTTGTTATAAAATGATACATTTGGTAATTCTGCCTAGCTTACTCAATCTACATACAAACCTACTTCATCTAAATAGTTGTTCATGTTTTCTTTGTCAGGTTCCATTCATGAATGGTTCTTTTATTCAATAATAAGGATCAGAGAGTGTTGAAATGATTTATTAACCTGAACGTATGGCTTTCACACAAAGGTTTTCTCGTTTATATAAATAGCCAAGTCACATTATTATGATCACTTCCTGGCTTGGTGGGAGTAAAAGGTATGAAACTCTGCAATTTCTGAACAGTTCATGTGCTATTGTGGAAAAAGTGTATTGTGCAGAGCACCATGTGTCAAAAATTTGGTGGTGAATGTTGTCTAAAAACGTGCATGAGAGGGGACCAACATATTACAGTGGAGCAACTCATCATCAAAATGAACCAGGTGTCTGCCAGATATGTGTCTGAAATAACAGTCCAGCAAACTCTACTGTCTATGGAGCTCTATAGAAGATGGATGGTCACTGCACCTGCTAACGAAGTTGCATTGGCTTTTTTCATACTAGTATCAGAATTGGACCCCTGCTGATTGGCATAGGATTGAAAGAATGTTGGTGTGTCAGGTGAGAAATAAAAGAGAACACCCTGAAACCATTGCTGGAAGAGCACAAGCTGTTGGTGGCAGCGTTATGTTTGAGGGAATGTTTTTATGGCATTCTCTGAAATGCACTTATCCATGTTGTAAGGAAAATGAGCCTCTGGTGTTAAATGTTTAATTCTGGTTTGCCTAATTGTTTTGTATATAAATATTGCAAGTGATATATAATGTCTTTTTATGATATCAGTGGAGATTATTAAGCATGCAAGTCTTCATTGGCCCTTTTGTCAGCTATGCCAATTAGCATGGACATGTTAAGTGGAAAAGGTGGAAGAAGAATACACATAAGCCAGATGTACTGTCCCTATGACCCTTTGATAACTGAGTACATGGCATAGCACACTGGAAAAAAATTATACATCAAACAAATCTTGGACATAATCCATGTTTCTCATAATTCACTTAAGAGATTATGGCCCAGGATTACAGAATTACCTGCAGTCTCATACACAGGAATGTTAGGCTTTAGGGAACCACAGAAATGGAAATCGACCCAAATTATGAATCTGTCATAATCATATTTGGCATGCCTGGGTTGGTAAATTCATACTTGGCGATGATATCTGGCTGGGAGACTTCTATGAGGAGTTATGACAGAAGCTGGGATTATGATTTTCTTAGTGTTCTCTGTATGTAATTAGCCAGCTCTACTGTGACCTAAATAGGAGGAGCATGTAAGGTTTTCTTTTGAGTATCCATAAAAGACTTTGGCTCGTAAAAGACCATTGTCAGATCTAGAAGTTATCACAGCATAGGTCCATTCAATTGTCTTTGAGCTGCACTCCTCAGCCCAGCTTTTTAATCAGTTAAATTGGAAAAGGTCTGTTTATTGTATCTTATCCTTTTTTTTTTTTTGTTTATTTAATGTTCTGTGCATTTTTATGTATGTCTGTGATTTTGTAATTTTTGTAACTAAGCACTGTACCTTTATATTAAATCTTTAAAGTTAAATAATTTTGTCTTGTAGAGCTCCTATCTATAAGGTGGTTGCAGTGTGTGTTGTTGGGGTGTTGCACTGGGTGGGGGTATGTGTGGTGCTCATAGTGAGAGCTGTTGTTGCATATCCCTGGTCATCCCCCAAGAAGGAGGTGGGGCCTGAATGTGTTTCTGAGACCGATTGTGCCTGAGAGACCCCTCTGCATGTGGTTTACCCTTTCTCCTAGTGCATAATTGAGGTTGGCAGTTGGATCTAATACTCTGTCCTCCTTATTGTGTGTCCCTGTGTCCTTGATATTTACCCCCTAACACATCCTGGCAATTTGGTGTTGGCAGTGGGATCTAATTCTCTGCCATCCAAATTATGTGCCCCAGTGCCCTTGAGATTCCCCACTTACACCTTTGTTCAATGTATATAATTGCCAGGGAAAAGGGGTACAAGGAGGGAATATCAAGGGCTCTGGGGCACACAATAAAGGAATACTACAATTCCCAATAACAGATTCCCAATGTACCAATTTTGGTGGGATAATTTATTCAACCAATATAATAGGCACATAAAAAAGAAGAACAGGTCTTCATAACAAGAAAAGGACTTCATAACAAGACGTGTCCAACAAAAGTGATAAAGTTCACAGTACTGTTTAGTATCTAAAATGACTACAACCCCCCCTTTATCAGAGGGTTTGATACAAATATCATGGTCATTTGTGAAATTTTTCAATGCCTGCAGCTCATTTCCAGAGCAATTACACCAATTATTCCCTTTCACTGCTTCTAGATCCTTCAAGACAAGCCGAAGGAAAACATCAATACAGGAAATTTCACTATGTGGTGGTATTTTAGTACTCTTGATTTTCAGATTAGTAAATGGGCCACAACTGGAGTCAGTATGGAGATTCTCAGAAGGCCATATAGTAGTCTAACGTCTTCTAACATATCTAGTGGAATGCCCAATTCTACAATTTCTTTCCTGTCTTTAAGTGCAAAGAATTTTCACCAGTACAACTTTCTGGCAAACAGATGCAAATCCTTTGTCTACAAGAACATATTGAATCTGGAAGTAAGAACAAAAGAGAGACCTTTGCATAAGATCTGCATCTCAAGGTTAGAGAGGTTTTTTTTGTGAAAGATTAATAATTTGAGAATCCAGGAGACCTCATGACTGGACTTCTTTTTTTTCTAAAAAATGTTGAGCTGATCCTCCCCCTCTTTGGATACTCCTTCTCCCTCTATTGCCTCTTGATCTTGTATGAGACCTCAAGAATCGGTGGATAGGGTCTCTATAAGAGTCCGAAAGATCAATCTCCATGGAGGAAATACAGGGCGACATGTATGATCGGGCTTTACGCCTGTTTTTTGGCGTATACTGCGCCTCCCACCCCGAATCCCGCTGTCGGACGCGGGGATTCAGTGTTAGGCGCAGTGTCCGCCACTTTCAGCTGCGCCCCCCCATAAAGGGGCGGGAAAGGGGCGCGGTGTGGGGTGGGGTAGGCGTTACGGGGGACGCGGTGCGCTGGGAAACTCCGAGGCATGTAGGGATGGCGAGTCGGCAAAGCGAGGCGCAGTGCAGCGTGGCAGCTCCGACAGGCAGACCTGTTTTTTTTTGGTCTAAAATCCTCGGCCGAGGCGAAGGGGAAGCAGGATCGGAACTGCGAGGAAACAATAGAAGATCGCTACAGAAATCTCGGCGCTCCGCTCCGTGCAGCAGGAGTATGTTTCCCGAAAAATCGCCTTTATAAAGGCGGAAAAACAGTGCCAGAAAAGCGCAGAACGTAAAAAATAAACATAATAAAAAAAAAAAACACTTTCCTAAACTCTAGAACGGCACAATATCATGATATTTTTAAATTGCCGGGAAGTACAGTAATTCAAATTTCCCTAAAAACCTATTTCTTTGGGTCGGCATAAACCGGCCAATCAGAATAGGAGCGACAGTGAACCATTAAAACCTATGGGGAAGGATTGACCAATCAGAATCAAAGGGGGACAGTTCAAAAATACGTAAAATGCTGAAAAGGCTGATTGGTTAAGTACCGGGGACTTGGCTAGCTCAGCCCAATCAGAATAGGAGCGACAGAGACCCATTAAAAACACTATGGAGAATATTGACCAATCAGAATAGGAGCGACAAAGGCCCTTCTAGTCTATGGAGAAGTTTAGACCAATCAGAATCCACGGCGGGGGATAATTCAAAATACAGTAAAAGACAGAAAAGAGCTGATTGGCTGAGCTAGCAGGGGCTTGGCTACCCAAACCCAAATCAGAGCGCGGAGCAAATCTTCTCCCATTATAGTCTATGGAGAGAAGGGCGCTCTGAAAATCTCACCCCGGTGCGGCATGAAGTATTAAAAAAATTATTTTTATTTTTTGTAAAACATTATCAGATAAAGAGCCTAACACTTCTTTACAAATAAAGCTGTTAAAAACCCGGAACAACGCGTTTGTCGCCAAGACGGCGCTACATGGGGAAATTGCAATAGAGAGAATTGCCGGGAAATACAGTATTCAAATTTTTTAAAGCTATTCTCATTGGTCGGCAGAGCCAGCCAATCAGGAATAGGAGCGACAAAGACCCATTATATCCTATGGAGAAGTTTGGACCAATCGATGGAGCGACAGGGGCCCATTCTAACCTATGAAGGAGTATTAACCAATCAGAATAGGAGTGACAAAGTCCCATTTTATTCTATGGAGAAGTTTGGACCAATCAAAATCAAAGGCGGACAGTTCAAAATACAGTAAAAAGACAAAAAAAGAGCTGATTGGCTGAGCTAGCGGTGGCTTGGTTTTCCCCAGCCATCAGAGCGCGAGCTACTTCTCCATTATAGTTCTATGGAGAGTTTGGGCGCTCTGAAATCTGGGGCCCCTCAGCGACGTGCGGCATGAAGTATCAATAAAAAATTATTTTTATTAAGTGTAAAACATTATCAGATAAAGAGCCAAACCCTTCTTTACAAATAAAGCAGTTAAAAACCCGAACAACGCGTTTGTCGCCGAGACCGGCGTTTACATAGGGAATTGCCAGAGAGAGACTTGCCGGGAAATGCAGTAATTCACATTTGTAAAGCTACTCTCATTGGTCGGCATAAACCCGCCAATCAGAATAGGAGCGACCATGTCCCATTTATACCTATGGAGGAGAATTGCCCAATCAGAATTTAGGAGCGGACAATGTCCCATTATATCCTATGGAGAAAAATTGACAATCATATTCAAAGGCGGGACAGTTCAAAATACAGTAAAAATGCAGAAACGAGCTGATTGGTTGAGCTAGCGGGGGCTCGTCCAGCTTAGCCAATCAGAGAGCGAGCTACTTTCTAATAGAGTTCTATGGGGAAAAGAAATTCTGAGCGCGCTCTGTGATTGGCTAAGTTAAAAAAGGCGCCGTTATTTGGGGCCAATGGGAGGGGGCGAAGACGCTCCTATGGGTTTTTCTAATGCAATCTGAAATAAAACTGTCATGGCCGAAATCAAATTGTAACACTACAGAAGTTGTCCCGATGTGTATATAAAACGAATGATAATATGGGGTATCGAAAAAAATATTAAATCAATAAAATCATGTTTATTTCTTTATTTTCGTTGCACCCCTACTATTGATCCTTGGCTAACGAAAATAAAGAAATAAAATGTTTTTTTTGATTTAATATATTTTTTTTCGTTACCCCCATATTTATTATTCGTTTTTATATACACATCGGACAACTTCTGTAGTGTTTTAATTTGATTTCAGCCATATACAGTTTGATTTTGATTGCATTAGAAAACCCATAGGAGCGTCGCTCGCTCTCCATTGGTCCAAATACAGCGCCTCTTTTAACTTAGCCAATCCAGAGCGGGGTCAGAATTTTTTTTTCCCCATTTGAACTCTATGAGAAAGTAGTCGCGCTCTGATTGGTAAGCTGGACGAGCCCCCGCCGCTTCAACCCAAACAGCTCGTTTCTGCATTTTTACGTTTTTTTGAACTGTCCCGCCTTTAAATATGATTGGTCAATTTTTCACCATAGGATATAATGGGACATTGTCGCTCCTATTCTGATTGGTCCAAACTTCTCCATAGGATATAATGGGTCTTTGTCGCTCCTATTATGATTGGCTGGCTTCTGCCGACCAATGAGAATAGCTTAAACAATTTGAATTACTGTATTTCCCGGCAATTTCTTCTATTGCAATTCCCTAAGTAGCGCCGGTTTTCGTCGAACAAAGCGTTGTTTTGGGGGTTTTTAAAAAGCTTTATTTGTAAAGAAGGGTTTTTGTCTTTATTGATAATGTTTTACACTTGATAAAATGATTTTTTATTATTACTTCATGCCGCACGGCGCTGAGACCCGAGATTTCAGAGCGCTCATCTCTCCATTAGACTATAATGGGAGAAGTAGCTCGCGCTTGATTGGTGGGATAGCCAAGCCACGCTAGCTCAGCCAATCAGCTCTTTTCTGTCTTTTTACTGTATTTTGAATTATCCCGCCCGTGATTCTGATTGGTCTAAAGTTCTCCAAGACTAGAATGGGTCTTTGTCGCTCCTATTCGATTGGTCAATAATTCTCCATAGGTTTTAATGGGTCTCTGTCGCTCCCATTCTGATTGGCTGAGCTAGCCCAGCCCCCCCTAGCTCAGCCAATCACCCTTTTTCAGCATTTTTACAGTATTTTGAACTGTCCCGCCGTGCGGGTTCTGATTGGTCTAAACTTCCCCCATAGGTAGAATGGGTCTCTGTCGCTCCTATTCTGATTTGGGCAATAAATTTTCCATAGGTTTTAATGGGTCTCTGTCGTTCTATTCTGATTGGCTGAGCTAGCCGAGCCCCCGCTAGCTCAGCCAATCACCTCTTTTCAGCATTTTTACAGTATTTTGAACTTTTTCCCGCCGTGGATTTGATTGGTCTAAACTTCTCCATAGGCTAGAATGGGTCTCTGTCGCTCCTATTCTGATTGGCTGAGTAGCCAAGTCCCGGTAGCTTAACCAATCAGCTCTTTTCAGCATTTCTACTGTATTTTGAACTATCCCACGTGGATTCTGATTGGTCTAAACCCTTTCCCCCTAGGTTTTAAAAGGTTCACTGTCGCTCCTATTCTGATTGGGCGGTTTATGCCAAACCCAAAGAGGGAAAAGCTTTCTGAATTTGACTTACTGTATTTCCTGGCAATTTCCAATATCCTTTAAATTTTTGAATTAGGATATTGGAAAGTGATTTTGTTTTATGTATTTTTTATTTTTTAGGTTTCAGCTCTTTTCCTGAGAATGTTGAACGCCTTTATAAAGGCGATTTTTGATTCATACTCCGCACCGACAAGTGGAATGATTTCTCGCTGTTCCAGCCTGTCGTTCATCGGAACTGTTTTTCGGCGCAGTCCCGCACAGAGCCTAAGTCCGCAATGTGCCCTGTCCCGCACTGTGCCCCACACACTGGCCGGGGGGTTTCCGCGCAGGGAACTTTTTGGGGCCCCCATGTCGAGACGCAGCGCCCCCTGGCGGCGCGGCGGACTTTCTAAGTGCCGGCAGCCCCGCACTGCGCCTCGGTCCCGCACTGCGCCCCACACCTGGCCAGCGCGGTGGACTTTTCCCCGCACTACCTCCGGCACCGAATCATAGGCGCAGCCCCACACTGCGCCTCAGTCCCGCACTGCGCCTAACACACTGGGAGCAAAGGTGGACTTTTACATGCTATGTATGAGCGTGCCCGGCCCGGGCAATAAATCAGGCGCAGATTCCGCCGGGAAACTGGCTGAAAGGTGCGCCCCGACCCGGCGGGATTCATACATGTGGCTGACAGTATCTGTCACTGTGTCTCTCTGATTGCTTTTAGTGCCTAGGGCACTACAGGCCTTATTCTCTCAAAAATCAGCCAGGTCTCTCAAAAATTGAGAATTTTTCTGGATTTTCACCCTTCAAACCCAGGCTCCCCTGGGTTTGAATGAACAGCTAGATTTTAACTGTTTCCTTTGATATTATTTTGTCCTGCTTCTCACCTTCTTTTTCATTTGTATTATTGTAATTAGCATCCTTATACCATCTATGTCAACCAGGGGTGTAACTAGAGAAGCCTGGGCACCATAACTAAATTTTGGATGGGACCACCTACCCCCCCTCGCCCACCTCCCCGACCACGAACATTTATCACCAGGACATGTAGTTAGATAATGTAGATAATACAAGGGACAAATACCTCACCATACTTCTCATTATCATACTGCTACCAAACAAATCCACTATACCAAAACCAATATTACCAATAACGCTACTACATATGGAACTGATTATACTGAAAGAACAAGACCACAATTTATCACCACATAGTGACTGAATAATACCCCTACTCTATTACTGATCAGTACACAAAGACCAATAGTACTGCCATATAGTGACCATATAGTGGTATATACCAGTGTACACAGGCTCTTCAGACTGTATATAACCACCATACAATGACCATATAGTGGTAGACACCAGTGTACATAGAATAGACTCTGCAGACATATGTGATTAAAGTGTTACATCTTTTGACTAACAGGTGACGTTTCTCTGATGAGTCGTTGACTTTCCCTTTTGTTTTGCATCCGGTCCAGACTGCCATGATGACGTCTCCCGACCACTTGTCCCTGGAGATTTAGACACAAATATCTTAGAATCCTCACTTTTCCAGCACCTCACTCCCTGCCCCCCTGGCTATATGGGGTCCATTTAGGCAGGCAGGGTTTAGATAGGCTATATGGGGCCCCAGATAGGTCAGGTTTAGGTAGGCAATAAGGTCCCCATATAGGCAGGTAGGTTTTAGGTAGCTATAGGGCCCCATATAGGCAGTCAAGCAGGGTTTAGGTAGAGTATAGGGCCCCATATAGACAGGCAGAGTTTAGGTAGCTATAGGGCCCCATATAGATAGGCAGAGTTTAGGTAGCTATAGGGCCCCATATAGATAGGCAGGCAGGGTATAGGGGCCATATAGGTAGGAAGGCAGAGTTTAGGTAGCTATAGGGGCCATATATGTAGGCAGGCAGGGCTTAGGGTAGGCTATAGGGGCCCCATACAGGTAGGCAGGGCATAGGGTAGGCTATAGAGGCCCCATACAGGCAGACAGGGCTTAGGGGCTATATATAGGTAGGCAGGGCTTTGGGAGGCTATGGGGGCTATATATATAGGCAGGCAGGGCTATAAGGGTTAGATATAGGCAGGCAGGGCTATAGGGGTCATATATATAGGAAGGCAGGGCTATAGGGGCTAGATATAGGCACGCAGGGCTATAAGGGCTAGATATAGGCAGGAAGGGGTCATAGATATAGGAAGGCAGGGCTATAGAGGTTAGATATAGGAAGTCAGGGCTATAGGGGCTAGATATAGGCAGGCAGAGATATAGGGGCCAATATATAGGCAGGTAAGGGGCTTCATTAATATTAAAAATAAGAAAGCACTTACTTACCTGTCTCTCGCTCCCTCGCAGGTCTGCTCCCGGGCAGTCTGTGCTCGGCGCGGGCTGCACGATGATGTGGCATCATCACGTAGCCCATGCCAGCACTATGGGTCGGCTCAGGCTGATTAGCAGAGTGGAGCCGCTCTGCTCTGCTAATACTAGCCAGTCCTGCCTTTGAGCGGCCCGGGTGTTCAGAGGTACGAAGCGCCAGGCCTCGCAGCTCCGCGTCCGCCGGCAGTGAACTAGTATGTTCACTGCCGGCGGGCACATGAGCCGAACTACCGGGGTAGCTGCAGTGGATAAATCAATTAGATATGGTGCCCTGCATCATTCCCCACTGCATTTGGGGCACCTGCAGCGGAATTACGGGGCCCATACCATTTAATGCCTTATGAAGGCTTCCACCGCCGCCATGCTTTCGATTTTGCGACTTCTTGCCCCAAGCAGGAAGTAGTAAAACCGCTACCTTTGTACACCCTAATGCATTGTATTACAATGCATTAGGCTGTAAAAATGATTGTTCCCCCTAGTGGTGTAGTACCCTAGGGGACTCAAAGTAAAAAAAATAAAAAAAAATTTAAACTGTAAAAAAAATTATATGTTCAAAAACCCCCCATTTGCAATTTTACAAATAAAACAATTAAAATAAAAAAGTTACAAATATTTGGCCTCACTGTATCCGAAAAAGTCTGACCTATTAAAATATAACATAATTTATCTTGTACGTTGAACACCATAGAAGAAAAACAATTCCAAAATTGCAGGATTTTGGGCATTTCATGTTCCCTAAAAATTGGAATAAATGTAATCAACAAAGTTGTATGCATTCCAAACTGGTAGCAATAAAAAGTACACTGCAGCTCGCAAAAAAATACACACTCACTCAAGTCCGTGGGTGTTAGTAAAAAAAAAAAGTTTTTGGTCTCAGAAAATGGAACCGAGGCGCAAATTTCAAAAAAGAAAATGTTTGGAATTTTTTTTATGTTACCAAAACATAGTGGAAACTGTACAAGTTTGGTATTGCCAGATGCATGTCAACCTGTAGAATACAGAAGACACATCATTTTTACTGAACATTGAACGCTGTAAAAACAAAACTCCCGCAAACATGGCACAAGTACTTTTTTTCACATTTTGCCCCACTTAAAAATGTTTTGAGGTTTCTCAGGATATTCTATGGTAATATGAATAACACCATTGGAAAGTACATTTTGTCCTGCAGAATAAAAGCCCTCATGTCTATGTAGGTGGAAAGATAAAAAAGTTATGGCTCTGGGAAGGCGAGGAGGGAAAAACAAGCGTAAAAAAAAATAGGCTCACTTTAAGGTGTGCAAGTCCAAATTCCCTTTTCCTGATATTGGCGTTTTTTTAGACTTTCCCATAAAAGTTATTACAGAAAGTAGTGTATTTATGGTGGAAATTTAAAAATGCACCCACAGGTTTCTTATTTAACCCGATGTTCCAAAAAAACCATCAAATTTTCAAAGACATGACATCTCATATGGGCTGTCCCAAATTTTTTAAAAAGGCATCCAGGTATGCAAACTTTTGACTTTGCAGAAAATAATAAAAATGCCTTAAATTCTCTCTTTTTCCCATTAATCTGACATTTGGCAAATATAAATAATTTTGATAATCCTAATTGACCTGAAACCGGTAAGGTTTATTCTGATTTCATGTCAGTGAGAAAAACATGCATGTGTATTTTTATATAGTGCATGTAAACTTCTGGTTTCAACTGTTCAACTCTCTTTCTTCCACCAGCTGCCAAATGGTGAAACGAGAAAACCCCTTTAATTTTTTGACAGCTATGGTTTGATTTCTTTGCCTGTGTGAATTGGATGGGTTTGTTTGCTGAGAATTTCATTAGAAAAAAAACCCATCATGGGGTGTTCAATACTTATTTTACCCACTGTACTTTGTGGGAAATACCCTTAAATTTATTGACATGACAATATGTTTTGCACATGGAGCAAGTACTATGATTGTTGACGGGCATGTCTCAGGTAAAGATGAACATACAGTATGAGGTTCAAGATCTGTTTCTTCAGGGCACTATAAAATGTTTATACATTTTAAAACAGTCATTAGAAAGCTCAAGCAGATTAACTACTCTGCAAGTAAATAAACAATTTAGGAGTACGCCAAATTTAATGGAAGAATTAAGTATATTTGCTGTACGCTCTGGCATCATATAACACAGAGATACGTGTGGGTTTTCAGTATTTGATTTTAAATGAATGACCTTGACTATTTATGTTACCAGCATAGCAGTATTTACTTGTGTAAGAGAATCTACAGGACTGTTAACATCCAATGACTTTGCTTCATGATGAATTTTATTTACCTGCGGGACATGGGGATTGGTTGAATAATTTGGCAGTCAGAAATAATGTGGGAAATTTATTAAAAATGTACGTCAGTTTTATGGCACACAAAAGTCTCACAGCTCAAGCCCCTTCTGCACAGAAATTATGGCTTAGGTGTTTCAATTTGTGGATTGAATTTGAAAGGTTAGCTGATTATTTTATATAATAGCTCAGTTCAAAGTTTACTTTAAAGAGATACAATTTGCTGCATCTACATTTGCAGCTGGGTAAAATCTGCTGTTCTTTGTCAACAACTATTTCAGGCTATAAAGACTAGTATTCATGTACGTTCACAGAGCTGATTTGGATGCTGATTCTGGTGTGGATTCAGCGCTGAATCCGGCTCAGAATCGGCCCCAAATCTACTGCGTCTGTCTCCAATTTGTTTCTAATAAAAAGCTTTTGTAAAAACACAAAATACTGATTTTTTTCAGTAGTAATTTATTTTCAACACTGAAAAAGAATTGAATGGAATGAATCCTCACAAGTGCTGAATCCTCACATAGTATAACTCTGAAATTGCCGTTAAATCCACCTCCAAAATCTTTGTTTAAACCCCGCTATTTTAGGCGGAATTCCCGCTGATTCACGCTGAATTATGCGGGCAAATCAGTACTGTTATTCCTTAAAGGGATTGTATACTTGTGTGCACTTTATGTTATCTATAATGAAGGGAATTACTATAAAAAATTGAAAATATATCAGTCTTTGATAGAATAATACAACCCTTCCACCACAGAACTACAAATTAAAAGGGACATGCTTTATCTGTGTGTAAAGTGTCACTTACTTGCCATATATATGCCCCCAGCATTATAATAGAGATTTCATTAAAATGGGGTATTTTTAGTGAAGAGCGATTACGTTGACTATCGTCATCGGGTCGATAGTCGATATCGGAAAATTACAAAAAATTTTCCGATAGTCATAATAGATAACGCCATACCATTAAAGTCGGAGGGAAACACACCTTCATTTTTAAAACCCCCAAACGGGGAAGGAGAAGCGGAATTAACATCCAAAACAGTCAAATGGAACTCTACATTTTAGGCAACCATTTGGGTTATAAAAGCCACAGAAAAAAAATCACGACCATTCCACCCCTGTTTTGTCCCACCCGACCCTTAAACCTGAAAATGACCCCAAATTAAAAAGTGCCAGAAGGCAGTATATTTGAACCATCATTTTACTTGAACTGGACATTAATATCCCCGTCCGAACCAGCAGACCCCAAACCTCATGACCCCAGATTAAAAAGTGCCAGAAAAAGGGGTCTTTCAACCCCATTTTAAACTGACATTAAAATATCTGTCCCCGTACCGCATAAACCATTAAATCGCTACCCACAATTAAAAAATGCTGGGAAAAGGATCTTTCAACCACCATCTTAGTTAAGTGGACTTTACTATACCCGTCCGGACCGCAGTAAAAACCCCTTAAAGCTGCTGACCCCCAAATTAAAAAAAGTCCCCGGAAAAGATCTTTAACCACCATTTTAGTTGAACGGACATTAACTATAAAGTCCAACCGCATAGACCATTAAACCTGTCTGCCCACAATTTAAAAAATAAGAAAAGGAGTCTTGAACCACCATTTTTTTGAACTGGGCATTAACTATATCTGTCCGTACCGCAGAATGACCCTTAACCTTCTGACCCCCAATTAAAAAGTGCCCCAAAATAGGAGTCTTTTAACCACCATTTTAGTTTTTACTGGACATTGATATACCTTCCTGGGGGACAGCATGAGCCCCAACCTGCAGACACCCACATTTAAAAAATGCTCGAAAAAGGAGTCTTTCAACCACCATTTTTTTTTTCACTGGACTAGACTAACCTTCCTGGGGGCCCCAGCAGACCCCCCAAACCTTTTGACCCACAGATCACAAAGTGGGACTAGCATTTTTTACAGTGACTGTCCTTAGTATATTTTTTGGGAAATGACATTTTTTACAGAATTTATATAGGAAATTTATTTATAGTTTTTCATTATTACATTTTGCTTTTTTTTCAATTGAAAACATACAACTACACCCCCCCCGAAAAAAGGTATTTTTTTTCACTGTAGAGTGTTTATTTCCCGCAAACCCCATAATAATAAAAATGTCCTAATCATCCCAAAACACTTCTTAGTTGAGAAGATTTTCCCTCCTGGCTTCTGAAGTGATTAGCCAATAATTCAATGTTTAATTTTTCCCCCAAAACCTTCTTTATATTAGGGGCTACCCCCTAGATCAAATGATGGACCCTAGTGACTCCAGCCCCCAAAAAATTTAGCCTAAAGTGTCAATTTTGTGTCCAGCCCTGGGACCTTTTTACACACTTAAACCCCACAGAAATCCCTTTTTCAAAAAATATTTTTTTGAGAAATTTGAACTCCCCTGATTGCCCCTAACGTGAGAGCTAGTGCTGCCTCAGCCATCTGTTAACACGGAGGTCCAGCCCAGGGGCCCGCTTTCAGGGTGCGGTTTGAGCCCACTAGCGTCTGCAATATTAAAAAAAACGAGGTCCAGCTCCGGCCAAACTTACAATGGGGGTGGTGAACCCGGCTAGGTCTCTCATCTATTAAAAATGAGGTTTTTAGCTGCCAGGGCCGGGGTTACAGTGGGGCGGTGCAGCCCCGGTTGGCTCCGCACTATTTTTCAAAGGTAAAAATGCCCATGCGCAGCAAGAAAAAAAGTCGTGTTAAGCAAGTGCGGGGTGGAGTAGACCCCAGCCTCCTCAGTACACATCAAAACCTGGGGAGCGCTTGCCCCCCGTATGAGTCCGGGCCAAATTTAGCTTTACTTGGAATACGGTGGTTTCCAAGATGGGGGAATTTCCCAAAATTCGGTTCGTTCCTACGTCGGGTTTCCGCAAAAAAACTTTTTTCCCGATTTACTTCGGGGTGAATCACGTTAAAAACAGCTATTTCCACGCACAAGCCTCAGGGGGCTGTAAACGTTTTTGCCATCTTAAAAATCAAGGGAGCTTGGTTTGGGGCTTCATAAATGTTTGTTTTAGTTCACCAGATGACTGCCGCCGCTCTTAGAATCGCTTTTACTAAAAAAACCATGGGCAATTAGGGGCAAAACTGACCAAAAAACTGAAGGGGAAAAAGCCTGATAAAGTGTGGGGCGACAGCTGGAAAAAAAAAAGCTGAGGGTCAGGTGGGAAATCATGACAGAGTGTGGAGGGACGCGGCCCCCCACACAATAGTCAGGCATGGCACAAATTTAATTTCAGAGGGGGCAAAAACAGAATAGGCCCCAAGTGCAAAATGCACAGTGTGAGGTTTTCGGGAGCACCCAAGCACAGCATGAGGTCAGACAGTGGCACAATGACAGAGTGTAGGTCCCGGGACACCACAGAAGCAGCATGAGGGCAGACAGTGGGACAATGACAGAGTGTGTAGGGCACGGGAGCAGCACAGCAGAGCATGAGGGCAACAGTGGCACAATGAAAATTCTGGAGGGCAAAAACAGGGTAGGCCCAGAGTGGGGCAAGACACAGTGGTAGGTCACAGCAGCGCCACAGCAGCAGCATGAGGTCAGACAGTGGCACAATGACACAGTGTGTAGGTCACGACATCAGCCACACAGCACATGAGGGGCAACATGGCACAATGACAGTGTGAGGGCCGGCAGCAGCCACAGCAGCACAGAGGTCAGCAGTGGGACAATGACACAGTGTGTAGGGCACGGACACCACAGCACAGCATGAGGGCAGCAGTGGCACAAAGACAGAGTGCGTAGGTCATGGGATCAGCCCCAGCAGCTGAGGCAGACAGGGCCAATGACAAATGTTTAGGTCACGGCATCACCCACAGCACACATGAGGTCAGACAGGGGACGATACAGTGTGTAGGTCACGGCAGCACCACAGCACAGCAGAGGTCAGCATGGCACAATGACAGAGTGTGTAGGCACGGGAGCAGCCACAAACCAGAGGTCAGAAAAGGGGACAATCACATTCTGGGGGGTGGCAAAAACTGAGTAGGCAACAGAGTGCACAATTTCAAGTGGAGGTGACGGCGGCAGGAGCAACGCATGAGGGTCAGAGAGGGCCAATGACAAGTGTGGAGGGCCGCATCAACACAGCAGCACATGAGGTCAGACATGGCACAATGACAGAGTGTGAGGTGGGTGGGAATACCAGTCCTGTAAAGATGGTTTTGGGGGCAGATGGGGAAACGTCAGCAGATTGTGGCATCAGGCGGATGGCGGGATAGAAAGTGGCTGAGGGAGGGAGTTTGAACCCAACTCATTTTCACATTTGGTGGGGATCATGGCTGATGTATCTGACGCCTAAGGGATTGGGGTGTGGAAATCCTTGACAAAGGTCATCGTTTT